>BOPP01000188.1:936476-963088 GCA_017312745.1 Gryllus bimaculatus | reverse complement strand
GAGGCGTGAGTAGGGGTCGGGCGAGGGAATGCGAGTGGAGTTAGGGGGGGGTTAAGGGTGTACACTTGCTAGTTTTGCTAGAGGTGAAGATCCTTGAACTCTCTTCACCTTTAATTTACCATTTTTAACATTTAAGTATTATTGTTTTTTTAATGTGACTTTAACATTTCCGAAATCGATTCTGCAAATATATGTATTAAGTAATAATTTCATAAATGTCTCGAAGAAGAATATTCCAGTGTAGAAGATTTCTTTCTTTCTTTCTTTCTCTTTCTTTCTTTCTTTCTTTCTTTCTTTCTTTCTTTCTTTCTTTCTTTCTTTCTTTCTTTCTTCGGTTGTCACATGTGGTCTCCGCCTCCGGGCACTCGACGAAGGTCATTGCGTCCCGAAGACTCACAGAGGTTGGCTCAGCTCACCCATGCGTACCTGCAACGACAGAGAACAATCATTAAGGAATGTGCATTCGTCGCATCACTAGAAACACATTCAATCTCTCTCGGAGTACTCATCTCCCAACTGTCTTTCATCGCCATCGGCCAATCGCAGTTTGTAAATACGCTACAGACCGACGCGCTTAATGACAGCAGCTCTAACACTTAATGAGAGGAGCAATTTGGTTGGTTGTTCCACCACGAGACGAACAATGTCTTTGGAGTCTCTTATCGCGTTGTAGGGAGTTCCCAATCATCAGCCACGGACATAAGGGCAGCCACGAGGGACAGATGGACAAGGAAGGACGCGACCGGTATATTCATTAAATGCTCTGGCATTCGCCAGGTAGAGATAAGAGAAAATGAATGGTCGCAACTTTCATTAAGACATTGTTGGCTTCGACATAGCTATTCAGCTGATGAGGCAAATTTTCCCAGAAAAAAAAAATTACATAGATTTTGGAAATAGTCGTAAGAACGTGCAATTATTACTATTATTATTAATTATTATTATTATTTTTATCATTATTATTATCATTATTATTATTATTTTTATCATTATTATTATCATTATTATTATTATTATTATTACTATAATACATTGTACAATTGTTACAATTGCTTATATCTACTTGTCATTAACTTACAATAATCTTACTAATAATCTTAAAATATAACTTACATTACTACTAGGGGGGAGAAGTATCTTTATATAATATCTCTACTTTGTTTCGAGATCTGATAACTTATTTACGAAAGGATGGAAAATAAATTTATTCTTCATGCGAGTTTTGTGGATTGGAGTTTGGCAGAATCTTAGCAGGGTTAGATTGGGTACATTTGGTATGTTTTAAAACAAGTGGGTGGATACAAAAATGATGTGATTGGTTATCGGTTCTAGCTAGAACTTTTTATAGAGTTGAGCATAGGAGATGTACCACGGGCCGTTCGTGATGGTGAGGTTACTTAGAGATTTTTGTATTAGATTTAGCTGCGCTGATCCAAACTGGACATGCATATAATAATAGCGGTAGTATGATAATTTTGATAATAGTATTATACAGCACTAAGGAAGAATTGTATGGTAGTTTAGCTGATCTATTTATTATTGGTTTTAACTGGTGTAGTTTTATTTTTACGTGTATAACTTTATTCTTGGTATGGTTTTTCCAATTAAGTCGGGTGTCTAAGAATAGGGCTAGATATTTTATGGGTTTTAGTTTGTAGATGCCACTGTACAAGTTCTTGATTCATCTTCAAGGAGTATGGAGGGACGGACGAAAGGTCTTAAGGGAAATATTTTAGCTGCTATTTTGACGGAGTTATTTTAATTTTATTTTTGTATGTCCAGCTGTCAATTTGATGTAGATATAATTGAAGACTGATATTTATTGAGTTAATGGTGGGGCTTGATGAATATATAGCCGTGTCATCTGCAAATTGGGCGGTTTTTATTTTACCATGTTTTGTGTCTTCGTGCAAGTTTTAAAGCGCGGGAGATGACGGGGAGCCCTGGGGAAGGCGTGCTTCGACCGCTCTTGGATTAGACTGATGGTTAACAAGTGTATCGGCAAACGTTCTATGTCGAGGAAGTTGGAAATGGTTTATGTAAGTTACGGTGGAGTGTCTGTTTCTTTTATTTTATAGTTCAGAGCTTGATGCCATGATCTACCGAATATTTGAGAAATGTGGAGAAAGATTGCTGTTTTATGATAGTTTTTTTGGAATGTCGAATGAATTTTTTCTGTAATTCTGAGTAGTTGGTGATGTGCGGAAACTTTTTCTGTAAATCCCATTTGTTCCATTGGTATGGCCTTTGAGTTGTGGAGTTGTGTTCTGAATCTGTTTGAAAAGTATTTTTTCTAATAATTTAGATAGCGTGGGAAGTAGACTGATTGTTTGGTAACTGTTGGTTAGCGATGCATTCTTGTTTGGTTTTTGTATTGGAAGAATGATTGAATGTTTCCATACTTGCAGAAAGGAGCCAAGTCTGATACATGAGTTGAATTGGCCAAATATTCAATGAATTTTTGTAGTAATTTGATGATTTTATTTATTTCTTTAGGTGATGTGTAGTGCATTTTATGATGCGGGCCTTAAATATGTTCGCTTACTGTTTTCTTGATTGTGAAAACACAAGGCTGCGCTTGAGGATTATTGAGGGTGAATGTGGATGCAAAGTAAATAGCTAGCTCATCGGCATTCAAAGCAAGTGTGTAATTGTTTCTTGTGGGGGGTGTCTAGTGGGGGGATGGTGTTAGTTTTTCTTAATATTTTGTTTGCAAATTGCCAAATGGATTTGTGGTTAGTGTTTAGTGATTGAATTAATGTTTGGAAAGGCTGATTGTTGACATTTTGATCGATTTACGCACAATATTTATTAGTATGGTAAGTTCTAGTTTTAGTCCTCGTGTTCTTAGTTGTGACAATGATCTGTGGGCTTTGTTTTTGATTCGTATCAGATTTACTATTTCTGCAGAAATTTATATTGTTTATCTTTGTTGGTATTCTTTGGTTTTAATTCGGTCTCTTTAATTGTCGTGTGCATTATGGTGTTTAGTGAGTCAATTGATTGCTCTATATGTAGTGGGTTGGAAAGAATTTTAAATTTACGTATAGTTGAGCTAGTGATATTTTGGAATTTTTTCCAATCAACTTTTAATTTATATTTGGATTTGGTACTCGGTCGTGTGGTGAGGGTATTGAATGTGTCGTTATAAATATCGGAAAGTCGTCCGAGTCTAGTTCGAATAATGTAGTAGTGTGTAGTTTGATTTTGGCGTTAGTAATTCCGATATCAGAATTTTGGGATTTCTTAAGTGATTATGCGGGGCCTGGAGGTGAAATTAATTTGACGGTGGTGCGATGTAGTGTTTGAGAAAATATTTTCCCATCAGCGTTGGTGCTCGAACGACCGCAGTCGGTGTTTTTGGAAATTAGGTCCCCTAGAAGTATAGTTTTATTTAGTTAAAATAGTGTACTAAAGTTATAGAGGTCTAGTTTGTGCTTCAGAGGATTGTATGATGCAATTATAGTCCATATTTCATTTAACATGTCTAATTTAATGGCAACGGTTTCTATATTACCAGTACGAGGAAGAGTTATTGGGTAATGTATTTTTTTATTATGGCTAATTGCACTTCCTAATAGCACACTGTTTTGTTTAGGTTTCTGTCGACTCTGTAAACTGAGTAGTTTGGGATATAACATTTATTCTTTCCCTTTAATTGGCTGTTTGTGATGCAAATTCTATCTACACAGTGTGATTTTAAGAAGTTGGTACTTGACTACGATTAAGCCAAATTATCGAGTAGTGATTCTCCGAACAAAAAGCGCAGATAATTGAGTAGTTGCTCTTATTTTTGCCATAATCCAGACATTGCTGGCTTTGCATGGGATCTTTTTTCCTTGCTTCTGTATTTACTCTATGGTTACAAATTTGCTTAATGGCTAGAATCTTTTCTATTGGATCTTGTCATAAAAACAGCTGCAACTACTGGGATATGTTTTTCTTTGTGAAGTCTCGTGCTTTTGTCATCGAAGGAAAGCGTTATTTTAAGTCTTGATTTATTTTTTGGTCAGTAATGGATTGAGTGACGTTCTTGAACACTACCGGTACATTTTTATTTAATGGGCCTTAAAAGGAGTGAAAACTTCGATCAGTGTTAATGGAATAGATGATAAAGTTTCGAAAGTCCGGAGGTTGCACTTATTTTTATTTTTTATTGTTTTTATCTGCAATGAAGTTTGAGGTGACTTTAGGTTTAAGTTCTTTGATGAATGCATGAATACTGGCTATGTGTGCTACTATGATATCGTATTTTATTGGGGGTTTCACTTTGATTACAAGGAAGGTCGTTGATATGAACTTTTTTTTTCGTTTGCTTGCTATCGAGCTCACGTAATGATCCGAACCTGTTTTGACCGGCACACTCTTTAATAGAGATTTAGATTTTTCGTTTTGATCACCGTAACTGCCGTGATTGCTACTGAATTTTTTGGGCTCACGCTCTCTATATCATTTTCAGTCACAGACCTTTTTCTGGAGTTTGAGGAGTCTTTTTCCAGTAGTTGAACGGTTGGGGGTTGGCTGAGTTGGAGAATCGGTTTCTTGCCATCGGGACCGGCGGAGTTATACTGATTGCTGTTCTCCAGCGTCACCTCTATTTCGTCTTCAATGAATTTATTTGCATTATCCGGGATGGAATTTCCATTGTACTGGCTGGTTCTCACTGTTGTAATTATAATTTGGGATTGTTACGGTGCGCCGCGTTTCTCCCCACCACCCCATTAATAGAGTGGCGAACTACAAAGCATCAGTTTCATCGCAACAGATCTGACAGGGTCGCTCTCACTACACCTCGCCACCATTGTCGGACGAAGAATCTGGGCTAAAAATACATCATCATTATTATTGCTGTTGTTATTATTTATAAAAATCAAAATATGATTTACCATAAACAACACTTGTAAAACAGGAGACGATTTTATATGATTAACAATAATCAGATGCATTTTGTTTCAATCGTAATCATAAATCTAATGCTACTTGCTTGCTCGACTCCATTTCCTTTCTTTTCTCTTTTCCACTTTTCCAAACTGAATTCTGTACATCACAAGTTTATCATGCATGACTGTCATATACGTGTTCACTCATTCACATTTTTTTTTATAAACAGTAAATTCGGAAGACATTGTGGAAAAACTAAATCAAGTACAAATAGTCGTATACAGTGTTCACCGCACCAAAAAGATAAAATGAAAGGAGACAAAACCACGCACTGGCTCGATGATTGACTTCTGCCCCCTTGAAGAAAAGAAACAGCTACTCGAACGGAGGCAAGGACGTAAATTGACACCGTCACGTGGCCTCGTCTTACTGTCGCGCTATTCTCACGTACCCTAGCCGAGACTTTTTGAAACAACCTTCCTTTCTAAACGAAAGCTCGTCGCCCTTAAAAATTGAATGAAGCTGTGCTTTCCCCCGCCGCGAGATAAGAAGGGGAGGGAGGTGAAAACTTTGGCGGTAGTTCGATTCTCTGCCGCTTGCGACGGCACAAAAGAGCACTTAAGAGGAGGGACGATAATTGCAAAACCTGCAATATAGGTAACGAGGCGAAATGAGAAGAAGGTATCGCGAGCAGGGCCCTAATCGAACACATTTCACGCAATATCGGGGCACCGGAATCGCGGCCGTGGAAATATTGGGGCGACAGCATTAACGACTTCGCTAATGCGGCGTCTCGCTGCTCTGATGGTCTTTCTCTCTTTTGGGGCCAAAAGAAGTCGAAATATTCTACTCATTTGGGTTCTTTAAGAACGATAGCAGTTTCTGTACGCACCGTTGACCCGGTGAAACAAAACTCATTGAAGCATAAAAACTAAGCTCTTAATTGCTTAAAAACACACGCGTGAAACTATTTCAGTTCCACACTTTTTACAGAGATACGTTGCCAGTGCGTTGTTTCAATCGTCTATTTGTTGTACTTACAATTATTTCTGAACTAATCACATCGCATATTTATTATTGTTTTGACAATGGTGTCTACTTTATTTTGTTTATTCAATGAGTTTCGTGAAGTACAAGTTTTTCTTAGTTTCAAGTAGTCCTTAGTTTCAGTCACTATATTATAATTTTATACATTTATTCTATATTAAAATTGAGTAATTTATTTTTTATTTACTTGTGTGTGTATACGATTATTTCATCTATATATTATTGTTTCTCTCGCCATATTGGAATTACACTTCTAGCAGACACAATAAATATCGACCTCAATAAACAGAGGCGTTTTTAGCTATCAGAGATGGAAATTCTCACATTAACGTTACGGTTAGTGCAGTTGTTTCTAAAAAACGCAAAAAACAAATCTTTCCATAAAAAGTGAGGTAATACCCACTCATCTTTTGTTTGTAAGTGGTCAGAGAATTCGGTAGACTATCATGACACATTTTCCCTTAAAAACATAATATTTTTACATGTAATTCAAATTCACTCCAACCACCATTGCGCCATTTTTAATTCAAGACAATTCACTTGTTTTAATATTAGTCTAGTATTCGTTAGCTGTATTTGATAATAAGACATTTCAATATTTGCTCTAAAATACACGATCGCGTAAACGAAGGAAAATTACATACGAAGTGAGCAAAGAACTTAAATAGGGACTGTATTAATGTATGACTAAAATTACGACTAAACTTCGTCTTTGAACCAAACTATTGCAGAGATTTAAATACCTTGGACATTAATCTCTCTCACATTGAATTATTAGGTAAAAAATATTAGGTCATTAATTTTGGTGCAATTGAAAGGGTTTAAAGGCGACGATAACACAAGCGGTGGCACATAATTTACTGCGCCAAAGATCAAATGGAGAAATTCTATGACGTTGTATTGAGAAAGGATTTGCAATATTTCTTCGCAGAACACAAAGCACTGTTAGGATAGATTGATTATTATAAGAGTAAAGCAAAATCGCAATATCAGGGGAATTGCACGACGTGCTTAGGGACAATCCAAAAAGAGCCCGAGCAGCCGCCTTCTGGAGTCTTCGTCTGGCGGCGCAGAGCAAAGATCGCTCAAACGCGGCGGGAGGCCATGAACGGTTTAAAGGGGAATTGGCATCGGGCGGCATTTGTCACGCGCGGATCCGAATGCGGCGCGCGTTCAAAGCCGCAGCTGCGCCCTGGCGGCCGGCGCCCTATACGCCCTCCGTGCCCTGCATGCGGAGGAGCCCCAAACCCTGGACCTCCACGCCACCTCCGTCATTACATACATTTCCTTGATCGGATGAACGCCGTCATAGACCTTTCTCTGAATGTTCCTTCAGCACGAGGTACAATCTCTTTGCTGCACCGACGGTTCGCCGCCAATCGATATGAACTGCCCCCGGAGCAGGCTTTGAGAGAATACCAGTCGTTTTGTGTCTTTTATACGTTTTCGAGGTTATATATACGGCCTACGTCGAAATTGCTCTGAAATATACTTGGTATTCTTCAAATAATTTTAGCAATTTTGGGAGTCTACTGTGACGTCATGGATACTCACAGCGACCACAGACACAGCGCTTTCGTATAACAATATATTTATTAACAAAGAAAACAAAACAAATATGTACACTTAATAATTTACTTACACCCTAGCTCTGATAGACCAACTATCCCCTGATCGCGGGAGCGATCCAAACCCGATTGAAGATGGTTTTGATTGTGGCATTCCCCACTGCTACTTTTGAAGCGCGCACAAAGCCTAGCTTCCGTGACCGGATGTCACGCTGGGACACAAAGTCCGTTCTGGCGCACCAACGGCTGGTTTGCCTCGATCGCAGGAGCGATCTTATCCGATTGAGAATCGGCGTGAATCGTGGCACTCAACCACTCTTCACCTCGGAGCACGCACACAGCATCGCTCCCCCGTGACCGCAGTCACCCAAGGACATAAAGTCCGCAGGCTTCGTCAACTAGTGACTCCAGCCTCGCGAGCTTGGCTCGCATATGCAACGTCGTGGCGCCAAGTTTTGTGCACACGCACGAGGTTCTCCCGCTGTCTCCAGAACCCACCCACTGGCTCTGTACACTCTGTTATATAGGCGAGGCTCACGTGACCTACTACGTCACGCCACCCCCTCGCTTGTTATACAGTGAAAAGCTTCTATAAGCCGGAAACTCCCAAAGCCTTGTGTCTCCCGTTTCCGCGTTCTTCCCTTTACGGACAAACCCTACTTCCTGTGGCAAGGCTGATCCTCTGCCAGCGTCCCCAAATAGATGCCACGAGGCACGCTGGCTAATACGTTACACTACTATACCCTGGCTTTGTAATCGGAAATGGCAACGTTCTTTTAAAGCTAATTAATGAAAGTAAATAAATGTAATTTGGTAAAGTGTTCAACTACGAAGAAAAGGTGAAGTACAAGGAGACAAGACGCGATATATTTCATTGCTTATAATACAATTCAGTCGTGGAGACAAGCCTGAAGGTGAAATATAGTGTCAACAGGATTCAATGCGGTTTAAAAATACAACAGCAACGCATGAATACCAGAAGAAAAATAATTAATATAGAATGTTTTTATTATTTATTTATTTTAAATATGCATCCGGATTGACACGATGTAAAATACTTTTAAAAATTTGTTTATTAGCCATCACAAAGTTTCTATGGCATATAAATGGATTGGTCACTTCTCATTGCAATGTGAGCTTGAAGTTCTAAGAGAGAATATATCACTTCATATGAAGGCAAACTTATTTGTGAAAGTAATATTTGATCGAAGCAAAAACTGCTTGCTAAAACATTTTAATACTACACAGCTTGTGGACTACAAACTGACCTTAATGTGCTTGCTACGAACACCGACTGGCAAACAAATGAATTAGTAGCATAGGAATCACGGACAGCGACACACGAGTGGACCTCTGGAAAGGCGGCTGCGGTTGGGGCAATCAGCCATTCATTCGGAAGGCTTTGGCGCGTGGCAACACCGAGTCCCGTCCCGCACCCACACGTCCCTTCAATCGCCCTGAAAGCCCTGCACGCACGCTCACCCACTCACACATCCTCTCGTCCCCCAACCGATCGCTCTCCCTCCCCACCTCTCCTTCTCGCTCTCCCACCCGCCACAGAGGCTTCTCCATAGGAAATAGATTAGCATGCCTCTAGAGAGGGGTTGGTCGAGGCATCATATATTGGAGAGATGGGATGACGGGACTTGAAGAGAGGACGGGAGTTGAAGAGAAGACGGGAGTTGAAGGAGAGGAGGGGAGATGAAGGAGGGAGCGGGAGTTGAAGAGAAGACGGGGGAGTTGAAGAGAGGACGGGGAGATGAAGAGAGGACGGGGAGATGAAAGGAGAGACGGGAGATGAAGAGAGGACGGGGAGTTTAAAGAGAGGACGGGAGTTGAAGAGAGGACGGGAGTTGAAGGGAGGATGGGAGTTGAAGGTAGGACGGGAAGGGAAGGGAAGGAAGGGAGGATGGGAGGTAATGGGAAGAGTTGAAATAGTTGGAGGGATGGGAGGAGAAGGGCCGACGGCGATCTGCGCGGCCGAGATGCACCTGACGCCCCACCCCCCACACCGCGACAGACGCGCGCCCCGTGGCGACAGCACCAATTAGGGGCGTGGCGGCGAAGCGCAATTACCCCCTCGCGCCCACCCGCGCACACGCGCTCGCCCTGGCGGCGGCGGCGGGAATCGATTCGCGGCGTCTGTGGCCAGCGCCGCCCCCACCGCCCCCGTACTGGGCGTCACGAGCTTCATCGCCCAGCGGGCTGCCTTGCACAAACGCCTGGTCCGTCGGTGAGGAGACCTCCGAGTGCACGTCGGCTTCTGATGCTGCCCCTTCATTTATTCTCCCAACTGTCATCGCCTCAACTGGAAATAGCACCACGCTACAGATTGGTCCCCCGTGTGTGGTAGTGTAATGGGTGGAAGGGAGAGTAAGGGAGAGAAAAGCCCAAGGCTAAAAAGGGAATACTATGAGTACTTCAAAACGTCCGTACGTTCATCCGTCCGTCCGTCCGTCCGTCCGTCTCTCCTCCCATCCGCCAGGTGAATACGAACAACACTAGTGCCTAAACCATGGATAGAATATTTTCCAAATTGAACAAACCCCTGTCAATTTGGTCTGAGTCAAAGCTCTGCGATTTTGATAATCATTCATTAGTTTTTTGGGGGAATTTACAAGAAGTCTTAAAAAAATTTCAAAATTTTTCTCAAAAAGTGGATTCAAAATTTTCCTTTAAATGTCTTGTTAGAATAGAGTAAAATATCACTATGAAGTTGGTGTAGGTTTTCTTACAACTACAAAATTGAAGATAGAGATTTTTCCTTCAAATGAAATTTGTTCTCCATATTTAGTTCTTTCACTAAAGTCAAATATATTTTTGAAAATTTTAGTACTTTCTACACAATATTGCGAGCAATATTGTGTACTTTTCAAAAAATTACAAATACAAGGTTTTCTCAAAAACGGCTCAAACTTTTTTCTTTAAATCTTTAGTAGCGATTGTGCTGAATTTACTCTGTAAGTTCTCATAAGTTGTGTTTTTTTTTAAATTACAAAAATTTAATTTTTGACTTCTCGCTCACGTTATTAATATTTATCTTAGTGGCAATTTGTTTACATTATTATATTTATTAGTACATGAGTTTTATATAATGTCAGATATAAAGCTTATCAAAAACTCAACCGTTTTCTGTAAAAACAAGCTCAAATCTAGCATTTTCAGAAACGCCTAAACGCCATTTTCTAAAAAAAACTGTTTCAAATTTTTCATTTGAACTTTTCGAAAAAAATAGTGCTAATTGCACTGTTTAATATGACGCAAAAATTTGTTTTGAAGTATTTTTCGTTTTTTCGAAAATTACACAAATGTAATTTTTGAAAGATCAAAAGCCGTTTATATGCACACTTGCAGCAACTTGTGAACACTATTACATTTATGAGTTGAATTTCTTGAAATGATATTTGATGAAGTTTTTCACAAACTCATTAGCTGGCTGTGAAAAAAGGCTTCAATTTTTTTTCATTTCAAATTTGAACTTCTAATTTCCAGTAGCCTTTAAACGCAATTTTCTTAAAAACGGCTTCAAATTTTTCAATGAAACTTTTGACCAATTCCCATTTACTGGTTATTAATATTCTTAAATTGATATTTAGGTTATACTGAATTCGAAAAATTAAATAAAATAAAAAAAATACTTTGGGCGTCGATAGATTGCAGCTGGCAAGAGTATGCAGCAAGACAAAATAGCTAGCCGAGACCAAAGGAAATAGAAAAGTAATACGTACATGAAAGTCTCTGCCATTCTGTAGCAGAACTAGCTCTCTTGTTTTATGCTTGTCTCTGTAATTTTATTTGTACTTTTTTTGTTCTTTTTATCTACTTTAATATTTATCTATACTGTTTCTTTTAACTTTTATTTTTGTCTCTGTTATTAGCTGACACTGACCGTACGTTAATTTATAGTATTAAATTATACTATTATTAAAAACGATTTTGTTAAATTACAGGGCTTTTGGCATAAATCTTAGAGTTACTATTCAAACACTACAGATAAAGATAATACAACAGACTATACAATATCACAGACAACATTTGTTCGATTGTTAATTTCATGCGTGAGAACATCAGTTTACGTGACGGCCGGGAAATGAAGTGTTTTCCTAATAAACAAGGCAACATTTCTACATCCTTCTATAATGGGATGTGTGATTACAGTTACGACAAAGAAAATAGAACATGGACTTATAGCACTAATTTGAGAATTCAGAGAACAGAATGCAAAATATAGAAAGGAGTTTGTTATCCATATTAACACCAATATAAAATCTTATGATTCACAGGGGTATTTAAACAACGAGGTATTCTGTTAAGATTTAATTAGAAACCTAAAAATGTGGGTAATCTACAAAATAAAACAATCATTCTGATTTTCCTTAAATTACTTAAATTCGGCTTTCATAAACAGCTAGTATTTTTTTCTGTGTTTACAAATGTACCTTTTCTGAGTATGAAAAACTTTCTTCACTGTGTGGATGTTTACATTGTGCTAAGTGTCTTGACTCTTCATTCATTAGGATTAAGACAGATCAAAGAAAAACTGCCAACCCCCGACGCCAGTCGATTGCTCTGGGCGGGTTAGAACAAAACCCTCATTCAGAGGAAACCTGCTGCCGTTTTACTTACTGCAACACGATTTAGAATTTTTATATCGAGATAAAACAAAATATCTGCACCCTTATTCTGGCATATATTACGAAAAGAACTTCCGGAGTCCACTATTTCCGTAAATTATTGACAACCATTTGGAGTCAGTCTCTAAGCGAGCAGAAGTGCGTAGCCTGGTTGCTAAAGCAACTAACGTGGCAATGAATTTCAGTTCCCCAAAACTTTTTACAACAGGCGAAGAACACGCAGTGCTGGCAAAACTTGCTCGCACATTCATTTTTCACAACTCCGCTTTTAAACATTACCTCGATCCGCGATGCAATTTCACGCGTTAACTTCGCAAATACATCTGCAAAAGTCTCGTTTATATCGGAGAGCTAGCATCTTTTCCTCTCCTAAAGCACGAGAACAGTAAAAGTAAAGAATGTGCGAAGAAACTTTACATGATCTTCAAGGAATAAGAGTTTTTGGGTTGCGTTCGGCAAATACGAAAAAAGCAAAATACAGACATTTTCACATATCCCACGAAGAATTTTGTAACTTTTATGATAATAAGATATGGTTATTGAGCACAATACACTAACAGTAATATTGATGAAAATACACACAATTAGGTAAAATTGAAAAATTGGAAACCGTTAGTTTTCAAAGGCAATTTCCTAAATACAAGGTAGGTTTTCTAAATACATCAATGAATTATAAATCATTGTGTTCCCTTTCATTAGCTTTCTATAATCTACACTTATGGTCAGATCAGCAGATCGGTGAAAAGTGTTAAAAAAATTCATATTATTGTCGTTTAATGTCCAATAGCAATATCTCCGCTTTCTATATGGCGATACAATTCTCCAGACGAGTAATACAATGGTGTGTAGTATCATGCCAATTAAAACTCAAATTGTTAGAACAGCACACACGTTCTTTAACTATTTGTAACTTTTGAAATATTCAAAAATTCAGAACGTTCATCAATTATGAGACCTGCACCGTTGTGTAAGAGTTCCTTCTGAGCTCTATCTGAGAAAAATCTTTAAAGAAAAAATGTAGAGCTGGTTTTGGGATAACCATGTTTTTAATCAACTGCCTATATTTTATGCAAATATTATATGAAAAGTATTTTTAATATACTTATGACCATAATAATATATTAATTTCTTAGAACACCATTAAGGAAAAAAACTCTATGAACTATATTGTTGTTTTGGAAATATTTTTTTCTATTTATAAAATAAAGTTTATAAGTAGTCCTGAGAATGGGCTGAAAGTATAATGAATTAGTATTACAGCTTCGTCTTTCTAAGAGAGAACGAATATTTCAGGACAATTAATCTTATGACTAAATGCAACTTTGGACATTTCATATTCTTGGCCTTTTATAAATATAATATCTAATTATTTCTCAGTTTTACATTGTAAAAAAAAAATTCTTGTTACCCCGAAATTCCAATACTTTATATAATTTTATTTTTCCACTTGTCCCGATAATTCTTGTCTGTTAAATTCTTCTCTTTCAAAAGTCCCGCAATTTCTTTCAACCAGCTATGTTTAGGTCTTTCTCTTCTCTTGCTACCCACAGGATCCAACTAAAATTATTTTTGTAATTCCAATTTCGTTCATTGTTTTAACATGTTCAAACTATTGTAATTGTTTATATTGGATACTTTCTAAAATTGTATGAACTTTATTCATATTTTCTCTTCTTTTTAAATTTCTTAATTTATCTTATTTTGATATCGTAGATGACCTTCTTAAAAAATCCATTTCAGTTGCTACTAATTTTATTTGTAATTTTTCTTTAATTTCCAAATTTCTAATTCATATAAATTAGTACTTTCTACAATAGATTCATATATTCTTACTTTGGTTTCTTTGTTATATGCTTATCCCATAATATTTTATTTCGCATTTGGGGCTGATATTCCTTGGTTTCTTATATGTGTTACATCAACTTCTTGATTTCTATCCTTAAATATTTCTACTTCCAAATATTGAAAATCTGAATAACATTTAATTTTTCCTTTTCCATAATCGAAACTTAATTTTGTATTATTTACTCCACACCCGATATAAAATGTATTTTTCATAGTAATTTTTGTTAATATATTTTTAATAAAGTTTGAGACAAGCTGCACCCTTATCGCATACCTTTGATAAAAAAAATGAGATTTCTACATATTTAGACTCGAGAAATAGCACCGTCATATAATTTCTTTATTGCCATCAATATGTATTCACTGATGTTCATTTTTCTCAATATTTCCCATAATTTTGTTAATGGAATACTAGCACATGCATAAAAACAATATTAATAATGTAATACTGGAAATAAGCGTACGCTCAGTGGCTGATAAGCAAAACAAGATCTGAAGTATAAAACTTGAAAGAATCAATACTTGCAATAAATATTTATCCACCGACGGTGTTAAAAGAATCGTAATGATTGAGCCGCAATGAAATGACGGAAGTTCTTCGGCCCGAGGACTTTTTGAACCTCGTAGCACCAGTGGTACAGTACATTATCTTATTCATTCATATTTGCTTTTTTTACTAATTAACTAGATGTTAACTTTAATTGGTTTGTCATATCTACTTCACATAATTCCATCCATTAGAGAACATGTAGCATCATTCAACGGTTTTCATATTTTCCTCGTAACCACGATCCTTTCGATTGAGGTACGTTATGCAGTGTATGGCTATCTCCGTATTAAAGGCAATAATACGCAAAGACGAATCAGTAAAAAACAAATATTATATTATTTGGTATGATAAGACAATTTGACTTAGGATATTCTGTAACAAGATATCGTCCATCAGAATGATTCCGGTAAATGATCTTAACGTGTAAAAGACATTTTTAAGACAAACAAATTTTTTAACATTGAATGTTATCTCTGGTAATCGCGGAATTAGAGAAGAACTCTTCGAACTATGCACATTCACAAATAACTATGAGAGCGACTTTCGAGACAACTGGCGTCTGAAATGCGACCGGCGCACGAACAACTGCCTGTCCAACTGCCCTGCGAGGCGGCGCCGCGTGGATAGCGGCTGAAACAAACGACACTCGCCGGCGCCGCCGCGCGCCGGAGAATCATTTTGGCGCGAAATCAGTCGTTTTTTATCGGCGGATGCTTGACATGCAATTTCTGCCCTGGGCGCGATTGCGGCCGACGCCGATATCTTGGCCTCTCCCGCAGTGCGTCTGCCTGTGACGCTGATTGGATTGAAATTATTCGCCTCCCCTACCGCATCCAGCCCTATCACACACCCACTACAATGCGTCCTACTCGAGAGGAGATGAGAGAGACGAGAGAGACGAGAGAAAAAGAGAGAGAGAGAAAGAGAGAGAAAGGGAAAGAAAGAGAGAGAAAGAGAAAGAGAGAGGGGAGAGGGAGAGACGGGGACGGGGAGAGAGGAGAGGGGGGAGAGAAGGGAGAGAGGGAGGTGGAGGGAGGGAGAAGGGGAGAGAGGGAGAGGGAGAGAGGGCGGGAAAGGGAGAGAGGGAGATGGAGAGAGGGAGAGGGAGAGAGGGTGGGAGAGAGAGGGGGAGGGAGAGAGAGAGGGAGAGGGAGAGAGAGGGCGCGAGAGAGAGGGAATGTGAGAGGGAGACAGAGGGAGGGAGGGAGAGAGGGAGAGGGAGAGAAAGGGGGAGAGAGAGGGCGCGAGAGAGAGGGAAAGCGAGAGGGAGACAGAGGGATAGAGAGGGAGACAGAGGAAGAGAGAGGGAGAGGGGGAGAGAGAGGGAAAGAGGGAGGAGAGAGAGAGGTGGCGATGGAGAGGTGGGAGGAAGAGGAGCAGGGTAGTGCAAGAGAGGATGAGAGAGAGGCGGGGCTAGAGAGGTGGGGAAGGAGGGGCGGGGTGAGAAAAGGAAGGGCAAATAAAAGGGTGGGGAAAAAAGGAAAGAGATGGGGCAGGAGGAGGGGGATGGTGAGTGAGAAGGCGGGACAGAGAGGGAGGAGATGGAGGGTCGTGGAGAGTGGCGTGCCCGCAGGTGCGGGCGTAGAGTTCGGATCGCGGCCTCCCGAAGGAGGTGGATTATCGGAGCCGCTCCGACCTCCGCAACTTTTCATTTTCCTCTGCCGCTCGAGGCCTTTTCCTCCCGGGGAGGAGCGGCCTCTGCCCAGGTGCAGCCGATTGCGAGAATCGCTCTTCCAACCCCACAGTGACCTTCAACGACATTCGACACTTTCATTTCACGTTACTGACCACATCTCTCTCTTGAGCTCTTTGGGCCATTAAACATGTGATAAAATGAGCTAATCAGCATATCTACCTGTTCTTGTACATGTAGCTAGAAGTCTCGCCATAAAAACACAGATATTTCAAAATTAACTTTTGATAACTCTTAAAATATCTTTTCAGGTAAAGTTCCTGGCGCAACTTCAATTTATTTTATTTATATATTTATTTATTTATATATTTATATATTTATTTATTTATATATTTATTTATTTATTTATTTATTTATTTATTTATTTATTTATTTATTCATTTATTCATTTATTCATTTATTCATTCATTCATTTATTTATTCATTTATTCATTTATTTATTCGTTCCTTCGTTCATTCATTCATTCATTCATCCATTCACTTATTTATTTAATTTATTTAATTTTTTTAATTTAATAGGCTTCGAAAGGGCATTACGATACCATTTTCAAATTTAGAGCTTCTATATTAATTAATGCCAACAAAAAGACAAGCGAGTTATCATTGAAAGACCTTTCACAGATATAGTGAAAATTTTAGAATTAACACAACGGGCATTATTTGTACGTACACAAAAGGCAAAAAGTGTTCCATTTCATCGGGATAGAGGAGTTAATGTGAACTGTGAATGTAATACGCTTCGAGTTATTGAAATGAATTTTCTGATCTAATAAATAAAACTGAAACAAAAAATCACTTTTATGTAACTCATATGTGTATTTGCTTTTTCAAATAATTTTTATCAATAACACTAATATTCATAACAATTCTACAATAGCAAATACATTTGTGATAATTGTTATAAAAGGAGTGCAGAGACACATTCCTGCCCTCGGCTGCTCACCAATCCGGAAGGGAGCACCATGGGCTCCTCCCTGACGCAAACTCACAGTTCACGTTCAATGTGAATAAAGTGGAAGCGGTTTCCCATTTCATGGCAATGGATGAGACAGAAACGATGAATGCCTGTCGCTTGGTCTCCACATCCTGCAGCCAGAGACAGATCTAGGCACTGGAGGCGTTGTGCACTCGCCTCATGCCATGCAGTGGCCACGTTCCTTATAAGAAATTCCCATTTCATATTTTATTATCTTATTTGCTTCCTTACAATTTTTTTATTCCGTTCTACATTGAAAAGTGTTCTCTTTCCTTTCCGCGGCCATTGCAATTGAGTTGCTGTTCACATTTGCCCTCCTCAGGTCTCCGAGAAAGTTCCCTCCTCCCGCAGCAAAAAGGTTCGCTTTTTGTTCCTCTTTACCCCTTTGGACTTCGCCTCTTAATGAACACGTTTATAATCACCTTTAACGGTGACACAAACTACCAGATAGCAAGCCTTTAATTCAGTGTTCGTCTCTCTTCTCACTCAACTATTTGAAAGTTCCTTTGATCAACAAGGCAAGGGCGACGCCTTGCATTTCGACCAGAAACAAATAGAAGCATGAGATCCTAGCCAAATTTTAAATTCTTTGCAGTATGTTTTTACTTTGCAGCGGAAGTAGAAAGGAAGATTATGTGAATCGCCCAGGCTACTTCACAGTTTATTGCACTTTGAGTAACTTTTAATGCAATCTACAGATTTTGAATATCTAAGAGCCAATTATTGCTACGTGTAACATTAAGTATAAATGAAGTTACATATTATTATGCGAGGTTTAAGTACATTATTTATGTAAGGTACTAAGGTTTCCGAAATTTAATTAATTATATAAGCATTACTAATACATGCCAAAGATCTCTCTTCAATTATCTTTTATAACACTTAATAATAGAATAGTAATCTTTATTAAATGTATTAGTTACGATGTGAATTTTCTTAACTATTCCTTTAAGTATGTCAATATTCAGTACATTTGCCGTGAAATCTGACGCAAGAGAGTATTACAATAACTTCTAATACGGCATCACTAGGAGTCATTTTATTTGTACAGCAAACTAAAGTTCAACACACAAGAAGGGTATTGAGTATTGAAATACCAATATGAAAGTAATTTAATTTTCTACTAAATAATTTCCAGTAAGTCATATTTTTGCACATGAGGGACTTCATTAGAATTAAATAATCTACAGTTGAATGTTATATTATGTTCATTACCAGAAGTTTCGTTTTTAAAATACGATACTTATTGAACAATGAAAAGAGCATTGGACGCTGGGCGGAAGTTTTAATCCGAAATCGCTTCGCTGACTGAGAGTCGCACGATCGCCCTTCTACGCAAGTCGTGTCGACGCCGTGCGCTGGCGGGAGAGCGAAACTGCACAATATAAATTCCACCGGAAGCCGAGCGCCAGCGCTGCGAGCGGCGAGGTGGGGAACGAAGGGGGCAGCGCCAAACGAGTGCGCGACGCGACGATACACGATCGCTGGCGCTTTCGCTTCGGGTCACCCCCCTCCCCCTCCCTCCCAACCACGACCTCTGACGCTCTGTAAGCCTCCCACCCCTTCAACCTCTCCGACCCGACCACCTCAACCTCCTTGGGCCCACGCCATCAACATCAACCTTTCCCGACCCCACCCCAACCCTCCCCTCCCCTCCGTCCCATGGAGCACTTGGCCGTCCACTCGACAGCATCCGTCCGCCCACGCGTCGCCATTGTCGCCAGACAACGAGAGCCATAAAAAGTCTACAGCGCGCTGCCGCTGCCTCTCCCCCTCCCCTGAAACCCTCGCCCGCCCTCGAGCGGCCTCGCTTCGCTTCCGACGACAGGCGGAACGAGAGAGAGGCTACGCGTCCATTGCACGTAAACGCACTGGTGCTGTAGCATATCACAGACGAACAGAGGTGAAAAAACTAAAACATGCTATTTGCATCCAAATCTTGACATTATTTTGCAGCATTCGATATTCTTTCTCCGTAATGCTTTGTATAGGTATACTAGAAAACAGAAATTTCGAACAGCATGTGAGATGATAAAGGTAAACGAAACTTCATATTATGATCTAGAAGAAAAGAAAGGCACCATCACAGTATTTTGTTAATGAACCACAAGGAAATCCGCTATGAAGTCTAGTAAATGTTGCTAATAGGTAACGTAGCGAATCGTATTTGTAACTTATGTGACATAAATCCTCAAGGTTACCCGAGAGCAACGTTCTTTATTTTCCACAATATAGAACATTTTGAAAAAAAGGGTTACTCATTGTGAAAGTAACGCATCTGTATAATGGTATGAAGTAAAAAAAAGTTGCTAACTGCCTTCCTAGGTTTACCACATAACGAGTTAATGTCCCTCAAGGAAACGTGCTGCAAACCTTCCGCCAGTCTCTGTGTGGGCGCCAGCTGCTGGGAATCAGAGGGCGTTGAGCGGACAGGGCGATGAGTGCCCCCCCCCGCCCATCAATAGGGGAACTGGACGCCGCTTCCTTTTCGCCCGGAAAGACTAATTTGGTGAAAAAATCGGACTGGTAATGCACGTGCATACCATTGTCAATTAAATTAGCTACAGAGAAAACTGGAAGGTCAGCGGTTTAATGGGAATTATTCAGAAGCTACGAGATAAATCAGATAAATTTTTGTTTATAATCTAATAGCCTATTTAATATAATTTGTTTCAACTTGTGTCTTTCTCGTTTTCTCGCAAAATTTATCTTTCACTAGATGAGTTTACATGCAACTCGTGTAGGTACACTCAACAATTGATCGCATCATTAATATTGTAATATTTGCAACCTTCACATTGTTTGCTTGACGACCTGTGTGTGAAAGGCTAATTTATGTTTAGATTATGCTTTCTCTTCTATTCCCTACCTATTTTTTTCACCTTTTCTCATTAAATTATCACGCTATTCACTAAAGATCTTATCTCTCTTCTTCACATGCACCAACCTTCATCTTTAAAACAGCACCAACATACTTTAATCTTGACGTGTGGGCCAAGTAAACAGCTCAAAAGAAACTAAATAAAATTTTTATTAAAAAAATTTGAGATCGTATTGTTAAGGTGATAGCAATACGTTTCCTCCTTATACTCATACTAAAATATAGGGAAGGAAAGTAAAAATATCTGGAAGGATCACCTCATGGTAGCGTCAAAAAATGAAGTGGTCTTTTGCAAAAACAATCCAATTTAATAGTCGTTTCTTTAACAAACAAAATGGAATGCAAATGTACTGTATAAATAAGCCTAAATATCTTTGTGTAGAAGGAGTTTCCCATGCTTTGGTTACAAAGAGCGCGGTTTCAAATATGAATGCTTATATTGGCTGGTAAAAACACGGAGAAAATCCGAAGTTGAAAATATTGTAAATGCTTGTAATGGAATAATTAAAATTGCTTCATAACTTTTATTTCTAGAAACCACCAGCTAAAGCAAAACTAAGGTATCAAATGCAAAATACGAAATTTGGATGCGAAACCTCATAGAACAGTAAGTTCCCTTTCTATATGTGACCATTCGGACACCAAATTTAACATACAAAACCCCTTTTAGCAGTTAATACTGCGATTTGCTGCACACATTTGCACAAACAGCAACAGCGTACTTCCAATTGCAATTTGTAGACAATGAGCGGAACCTAAAGTGAAGGCATTATCAAAATGTTTCTTTGTCTAATGAGAATCGGTATTAATCGTTGTAAACGTATTTTGTTTAATTTTATTAAGTATTTATCTTCATAGTTACTCGAAAAAGTATAATATTGCTACTTAAGGAATTGAGTGACAAGTGATTTGCATCACTAATTACGAATACACAGAAGTATAAATTGACAGAAACGAAAGTAGTCTCTGTCTACATCAATGGTTTAGATACGCAGGAAGATTGAAAAGCCCCAAAGCAATGAAGCAGTTACGGTTTTGACTAAAAATGTCCATATTTGGTAAGGTTAGGTTAATACGCAAATTCTCATGTATTATGTTGCGAGTAAATCATCAGTCTAGGGGGTGTCACTTCTTGTGTCCCAACTGATGTAAAGTGACGGTATAAACAAATTGTTTGAAATGTGTCGTTTCAGAAGAGCCACTTTTTGTTGCTCCAGAAATCCATTTTTCACACACACACACACACACACACAACTTTTTTTACTACGTATTTTGGCTACCGCAGGCCATTATTGGAATGAAATTGTCTAAGAATAATTGCCTTAAATTCCAAGTTATGTGCATAAATTTGCATTATGTAAATTGTATTTATGTCGTATTCACACAAATTTGTCATGAATAAGTAGCAAATGTCCAGAGGGAAAGCAGATCATCCACGTTAATGGTCACATCACATCATGAACACAGGGATTCTATACTGATAATGCATTTGATTTTTGGGGATTGAAATTCGGCGGTGACTCAGGCATCAGCTGACGTCACTGCGGCTCCTCTGAGGACAGAGTCTGGACGGTGGCGGGAATTTTGGTAGTAGCCCGAGAGCTCGCTTGAATTGCAGTGCTTTCTGGAGGCGAATTGCAGCGGTCGGTGGCTCTGATCGGCAGTTTTCGTGGCTTCTCCGATCAATACCAGGGGAATGCTGGAGCAATATCCTAACATACGGTGCTGGGACTGCCATCGATCTTATTCTTCTATCTTCACACCTTACATACACACGCTCACACTTACGTACAATAAACTATCTCGCATGTCGGGAGATGAGGGCTTGGGGTGAAGCCTTGTTGACAGGAGATGCATGGATTAAAAAACCGCGAGCCAACGAGTAATTCGGCATCGGATCGCGCCTTTCAGCTAGGCGACGCCCTTTCGTTTACCGAAATCGTTCATGTAGCCCTTGCTCTAGTATGTAATTGTTTTTACAGAACTACGTACGTATATATACATACGTATATATATATATAAATATATATAAATATATATATATAAATATATATATATAAATATATATATATAAATATATATATATATATATATATATATATATATATTTCTGATTCTTCGTGGTTCTCCCTTCATAACAGTTACCCACCTTGGCAGCTTACAGGATTACACAGAATGAATGCTCGTAAACGAGCTTTGATTTTCTCCGGGTCTTTTGAATGTGAGAGGAGTAACCAAGACAAACAAATCAAAGTTCGACGTAAGTATTCTGTAAAATCTTTGAGTTTACAAACATACACAAATGAACATAAAAAATAACACTCACAAAAAACCAGTTTGATTTCATCGTCTTCTGATCTCACTTAATCAAAATTTGCATAACGCCTTAGATTCAACGTACTCAATTTGAACTTAGTGATTCATTTCAAATAATTTGCTTTGACATTAATCACCGTGGCCGGTTGCGGATTACCAATTTGGACATGAAACATTTACTAGTGTAATGAAACAATGAAAAAGGAACTGATATGTAGTGCACCCAATTACAATGCTGTAAGTACTCAGTTAATTTGAATTGTTCGATATAACCGATTAACGTATTCACAGATGTAGATGTCTCATCCATAGTTACACACAGTTCTGATTTACCATAAATAATTTACAATTTCATACTATCTCCCTTCTAAATACAGTAACAAAATGTATTGTATAATCAATAGAAGGCCTGTCGCAATTTGTTGCGCGTAATTCTCTCCGCGGTGACAGATTTAATTGTACTAAAAATAGTACTTTTTTCTCTTTCTAAGCACCCTATTCAGTATTTACGGCACTTGCCTCAAATTTGCGTGGGCGATCGCGGCCCACACAACTCTTTGAGCGTCCGAGTCAACACCGCTGCTTGAACGAGTACTTGGAGCTGCCGCTCGTGGTGGCCGCGCGGACCTGCGCCGAGGCCGCTGTCTCCTCTTGCCTTCTCTCTTCTCCCGCCCCGGATGCGCACGCTTCTTCTTCTTCTTCTTCTTCTTCTTCTTCTTCTTCTTCCGCCTAGCTCGACCAAGAGCAACGCGTTCGAGCGAATGGCCCTGCGCGACGCAAGGGATCAGTTGCGCATGAATTTGCTGGCGTTCGCGCAACACTCACAGAACTTTGCACAATTAATTTTAGATTAAGAGTTATTGCAGACCCCAGGACGTAAATACGTTCACTCAACTATGCCGACTACTGATCCCCTTTTTAATTATTACGTACTCGACGCAAGTTCACCACATCTTTCACTCCGTTCAAGCAATAAAGTTTTCTAATGAATAATCTTTTCTCTTACAACTCCTATTCTCGTTCTGCGAATTCTACTCACTTTACTTCCTTCCCTCGTGACTATTACGTTTAATTACTCTGACGTCTCTCACTATAATACATTTCGACAGCATCTAATGCTGCAGTTTGGACAAAAGAACGTTTTTAGCGCAGCGGCGGCTCGGGCGAGAAAGCACCTGTTCATTCGGCGTCTCGGAACCTCCGGTGAGCTTGACAGCGTGTTTATGTGGCGCGGCTTTCCTAAGAGGGGTGGGTTGCGTCAAACCCCTTGCCGTCTTCACCCCTCGCGAGACCAAGGCCCCTAAACTCCCGCGCTGAGTTGACGTCAAAAAATTCTAGATGGCTAGTGCTTAGATGGCCACGACGTAGCGCGCTCTTCATTCTGGCGCACATATGAGGGTTGTAGACGCGGAGGCGTTTGGCGAATAGCTCAAAAATTACATAAAATACAGGTTCACGTAGCGTAAATTACAGTTAAGAAAATCTGATTATTTCTTGTAGATACACAACTGCTACTTTCAATGTGAATATACATCTACGAAGAGAACACTTATCCCTCCACTTTATGAAAGCTATTAAACTCTGTTCATCCAAAATATGTATCAACGTTTACATCGGAAGGATTCGTGTGCTTTTTCGGCTGCAAACTCAAACCCTTAAGTGTGCTAATTATCTGCATAGCAAAGATACAAAGTGCTTCGCTGTTCTCTGACCTGAGAAGAGCATTTTGTTCAAATAGCGAGTTTTTGTAAAGCAGAATGTAATAATTTCTGGCTATGGATAGTGTTCTAAAAACCCTTTTCGAGATTTTCGTGGCAAAATAGTTGAACAGCCCCACTAAGAAAGCACAGAAGCGGTCGGCTGCTTCGACTCCTCGCTCTGCCTCTCGGCCCAGGGGGGGGGGGGGGGNNGCAAGGCGGGTGCGGGCTAACAACTGCGTCGTGAGGGGGCGAGGACCCCCCTCGGCCCTCGCGGACGCTCTCCTTCAACCCCAGTCCCTCGCTGCGGAAGTGGAGGCGGACAAGGTGGCAACGAAGCAAATTTTCAACGATATGTATAGTTAGAGTACATTACAGTCACATTGCAGTACAGTACAGGGTAACACTTATATTCATTGTTTTACTAGTATATTTTCTCTCCAACGATTATTTTCGCAAACTTCCGTTACGAAACGTTTCTCGGCATTTCAAAATTTTGTTTGAAATCAGTAACAATGTAAGAAATAAATTCAGGTTTGTGTGCACGGGATACGGACTCTAAGAGCAAATTCTTTCTTTTGCGTGGACTAATTTTGTCGTAATATGGTAATGGTAATGTAATGTAATATGGTAACCCTATGATTGCCCCTTATATTGAGGCCAAGATTATTTTGGCCGACAACTTACTACCAACAAACCTCACTTGCTGAACATGATAGTACCTCTCCAGCTTGGATGACATGTAAAACGATTTATGATTAGTCGTACTCTTTGGCAAACTTTGCTGCCACTTCCAAATACTGTTTCTGCGCTTTTATTTAGAAGGCCCTCCTCAAGTCTACAGTTTCCCTCCGTTTGTCACATATTTTCTTTCCACTCTTTGCTTGATATTATTTTTCTGCAGAAATATTAACCATTGTCTTTTGCTCGTCGTTTCGAAAAGACGAACTTCTCTGCAGTTTCACGACCACTTTATCACAAAATTGTACGTCATGAATGCTTTATTTCAGGACAATTGAAGACTGAAATTGAAATTCGTATTAAACCCTCACATTTTTCGCAACTTGGAATTAGAGATGATAAAATTTGGGTATGGCGAGGTAATTTAAAAATTAAATTTCAATGTCTCAAAATATACAAATATGTTATAAGAATAAAAATGTTTGTTTCATTAACGTTAATGCAATTCTCGCAATAATACAATTCTGTTGAGGGGATGAACAAGTGTTGAGATTGCCGTAAAGCTTTTTTACGAGATTTAAGTAACATTTTATTAAAATGAAATGTTAACATTCTTCTTCGTATTATAAACTCCGATGTTTTCAAAAATCAAGTGTTCAGAGAGATGTATTTCAATAAAATGCTTTGTTTATGTACAATATATGACAATTTCGTGTTGGCATCCGTTCGCTTGCCAAAAGGTGTCGAAAGGTGGTGAGCAGAGAGGTGAGGGCCGGGATGTCAGGGGGAGGAGTTGTAAGTCGAACTATGATGAGGGCATATATGGGCTGGAGAGGGCAGGGAGGATCTGGTTGAGAGAGAGGGAGGAGAGAGGACGTGAGGGGGAAGCAAGGCCTGGAGTGCAAAAAGAAGAATTAAAGATACCCCGGACATTCAAGTGTTACAAGCAGACCTAAACAAAACTGAAAGCTAATGTTTCTCTAATAAGAAAAAAAAACACAAAATACCTCGCATACTCTGAAAGGCAATTCTATACCCAGTGTAAGAAATATTAAATATTTAGGAATTAATATTAACGAACACTTGGGATGGGCCGAGCAAGTGAAGTATCTGGCCAGAAATGCATAGACAAGTCTGCATTTCGTGATGAAAATTCTTAGACGAGGGAGTGCTGAATCGCAGAAACTTGCGTACACATCGCTAGTTCGACCTATTCTTGAATACGGTTCAGTTTGTTGGGATCCTTACCGTGTAGGACAAGTACATACTTTAAATAAAATTCAAAAAGTTGCGGAAAAATTTGTATTACGAGGAAAAATAAATTTAAATAGTCCCATGTGGAAATCCTTGCACAAACGTCGGAAAACAGCTAGACTCTGTGCTCTCTTCAGAGCCTACAAAGGCCAACCAGGTTGGAAGGATTTTTAGAAGCGACTTTAAAGTCATCATACAATGGTCGTCAGGACCACAATTGCAAAATTATAGGGAGAAGGCAAAAAAACAGACATTGGAAAATATTATTTCGTTAACCGGACAATAAAAAACTGGAACGAATTACCTGCAGTACTGCTAGAGACTTTACCTCAGAGTGTGGGAAAATTCCAAAATAAATTAAAAAACAAGTTATAATACTAATAATTGTTCATGTTAGACTAGAGCATTCAAATTTTGTATTCATTTAGTATAGGTCATAAGTTGTAAAAAAATTGGTTTTAAATATTCTTGATTTAACGTATAACTTATGAAATTTAAACGTATTACTTGATGTACTTATGAAGAGCTGCCACCGGGATCTTTCCCAAAGCAGTTAATATATTATTATTATTATTATTATTATTATTAT
>BOPP01000188.1:903232-920677 GCA_017312745.1 Gryllus bimaculatus | reverse complement strand
GTAAATAGTATCCCAGAAAAGTAATGGTTATTTTAATGAATACAATTTTAATTATAACTGATTGGAATTGATTTTGTTATAGGAAAAATTGTGACTTGCGACGCTACTTTTCCAATTTTGTGCTAATGTATGTACCCAAATGTTTTGAGATCATATATGCGAGCTTAGGACCCACGCAACAGAACTTTAGTTCGGGGCGCAAGAGACCTACAAGATCACGATAGGAACATGAACATATGATATCTTCAAACCTGCTACGGACCCACAGATTACATAGCTACACTGTCTACAAAGTAATAAAACTCGTTCCTTTTCCATAACAAACGTACTTCCAATAAAGAAAACACGAGGTATAAACAAGAAAACATTTCTTAGCTTGACTGAGACGCTACACAGCTCTAGCTATAAAAATTACTTGATAATTGCTTTGTGAGGCTCCATCATTCTTCAGAACATGTTCTCATACGTTTTGAATAATTCCTGTCAAAGCTGCTCACCTCGCCGCTTGAAAGAAATTGCTACCGCCGTCCGCTAAGAAAACGCCAATGAAAGTGTATCGTTTATTTCAAACAAGATTTGGAATGCGTGACGAAAATTATGTTGTCACATAAGCCCGGCTTTCCAATTCTCAAACCCGAATTGTCCAGGTTACTTCCTGCAGTCGACGTTTAGGAACATTTTCGTAAAAGCAAAATCTCCAGCACGAGCTCACCGCGAAGTTCCGCCGAATACACGTGAGAGGGAATGCGTCCATTTCCCTTGGGAGAAACACAAAATGATAGGAGCCACCCCGCCTTCTAGTTCCCTGCTCTGTTTTAATCACGCTGCTTGAGAGAAGTAAACTTCCCTGACAAGTATAACCAACACGTTACTGTAGCATCGTACTTTTGTTGCAGCGATGAGGATATTTCCGTTTAACAATCAGGATACGAATCTGCTAACATTTGCTAAAACGCAGCAAGACGAATAGGGAGAATCAATATAAGTTCGAAATTTGTGTTAACATTCAGTTCAAAAGCTTCTTTCTGACCCACATACATCGGGGCCAAAGAGCTATATATATTGTCGCTCTACGTTTTTACGAAACAGTCTTTCCATTCGACACAACAGATTACTAAGTATTCCCGCGTAACTCCTGGCCTATTGACTGCAGTCGCTTGTTCGCCCTTTCAGTGCGTGAAGAAGCGAGAAGAGAATGCTCGTATTTGGACTCAGTAGTCCCCTGGGGAGGAATGTCGTCGGGGCGGCCGGGGGGGGGGGGGTGATGAGGAAATGTCCCGCTGGGCGCGAAGGTAGTTCCGTGCCCTCAGTTCTTGCGCTTCCGCCAGGGATCCTGACGCAGAGCCGGACGGCACTCTTCCATCCTCTCTCCCTCCCTCTCTCCCTCACACACACACACACACACGCACACACGCACGCACGCACGGAACAGCTGGCACCGTCTTGGCCTCTCCGTCCCCGGTGGTCGCGTCAACTTTTCTCCCTTCTACCTTCCTTTCACCTCTTCCCTTCCTACACACATGTGGCAAGTCCTTCCCTGGGGGAAGGGGGCAAAGTCGAAGCGCTGCCAACGCGTGTGGCGAGGGCGAGTGCGTTGAGGCGAGAGGCGCTGACAAGAAAATGCCTGTAAACCCCTCTGCGCATTAACGCAGCGCCCGCCAAACACAGCAAGCACAGTCCTGCCTCCTACCCCCTCCCACGCACCCACATTCCTTCTCTTCCATTCGCCCCGCCCCACCCGTTCTCATCCCTGCCATGCGTGCAACGTCGGGCCTCGTTTATTTTACTTGCCTCGAACAAGTTGCTTATGCCGCCCACTCTTCTTCTTTGTACGTTTGTTTGTCTACCACGCCCCTTCCCACAAGAAACCAATCAAAAGCGCAAATCAATTTACACGCTTCGCTGTGCGCGTTCCTTGGGCCCCTCTTTGTCCATTCCGCTCTGAACGGCTGTTCATGGAAAGTTCGCCGGGGTGCGGACGCAAACAGAGCGGACGCTCTGTGGCTGCGCTTTATTATTACAAGGTATGTAAACCCACAGCTTTTCATGTTCCCTACAACAATATGGGTGTACATATTTGCAATTGAGCTGTTATTATTTTGCGGTCGACACTCAGACTACGAAACCTAGGTTTCAAACTAAGCACGTTAATATATAAAATGTATTAGTGTGCTAGAAATTCATTATTTATTAACGTCAGCAACAGGATATTTACATTCTTTAAAAAAACTAAATTTTATCTTATTTCCTTTGTGGTCTGAAGATTAGAGAAAAAATCCTACCTCGAAACGTCGCAGAACAATTTGAGTAATAAAAACAAAAGCTTTTAAATTTAAAATTATAAGATCTTGAGTTATTTCAAAAAGGATTTTAAACTACTGTCTGTCAAAAAATCTGCAGCCAAAGTTCTTGAATATGATGGACTGTAAAGAATTATCATGATTGTACAACTCTTGCAGGATTTTATGTTGCAAGCTACCACTCTCCCCTATCATCCTTGTCTCTCACACTCCAACCACTTCATCTCAGCTTCCATTTCCCCCCCACCACAGCATACAACGCGCGCCCACCGCCTCCTCGTCGCCGCGCGCTCTTTCTGCACCCACTCCGCTCCCAACGCCCGAGCCGCCTCACCCCCACATCCGGCTCCGCCCGTCGCCTCCGTCCTCCCCCAGCCCTCCCCCTTCCCGCCTCGACAATCCTCAACCCTGCCTCTCCTTTTCAAACTTCCATCACCCCTACAGCACGCCATTGCTCCCTTCTATATTTGCTCGCCCGCCTCCTTCACCTCGCACAAGAAGCCAATCAAAGGCGCAAATCAGTTTACACGCGCTGATTGGACCCCTCTTTGTTCATTACGCACACACCAGCTATTTATGGAAATGTCACCGGGGTACAGACACAAGGCGAGCGAATATTCTGAGGGTTGGGCTTTATTATTACAACGTACGTAAATCTAGCGGGAGTACATAATGTTAACACCGACAGCTTTTCATGTTGCCATATAAGTGCATATATTTGCAATTAAGCTGATTTTATTTTGCGTTTGAAGCCCAGATACGAAAAATAAGTATTAAACTAAGCACGTTAATGTAGAAAATGTACTAGTGTTCTAGAGATCAGTGGCCTAAATAATTGAATAGGAATGTAAAAAATTACCAAGATTGTACGACTCAATGTAGGTTTTAAATTTAAATAGTATTTAAATTTTTTTAATGTTTGTGTATAGCGTAAGATATTACATCTTGAAATGTTTGAAACAATGTCACAAGAATCACAACTGTCACAAGTTTGTTTTTCCAAAAGTTAACAATAGTTCGTAGCAAAACCTGTACTAATAACATTGCCAAAGTACTGAAGAAAAAGTCGTGCCTGACACTAGTTACCACCATTCGAGGAGAAATCGGAATTATGAAGCGCAAGTCACAGTCCCCTCTCCAGTTCACAGCACTCATCGCTCGTGTCTGGCTTCTTCGCGCAGCGCGGGCAGCACTGGCCCGGGCGACGTGCTGCCTGCCCCCAGCTGAAGCAAATCTCTCTGAGCTCGGTCTTACTCCCCTCGGCTGCCCAGGGCGGCTTGTGTAGCATAGCATTTGCTCAAGGATGCATTTTGTCAATGTTACTGCTGTAAACGTTACGGTACAAGAATCTGACCCAGGTTCAATTTTAAGCACACGAGATGTATCAATGATCCACTAGAGGCATATTTTGAAGAAAAGGGCTTTCTTTCGGTGCTAGTGTTTTGGCATATTAAAACATGACAATCCACCATTTCACACAAAGTGTACTTATAACCCGGGAACTTGTTTCCAACCCGCAAAACTCCCACTGTCGCCTAATTCCATTTATCTTCTGAACAAAGAAAATGCACCATTCTAAATGGAAATGAATACGTCGAGAAGAAGAGAACTTTCCTTAAGTGGCAGTGACAAGGACAAACGCCCGGTGGCCCGATCGCCGCCGAACAATGTTCCTCCTTCGAGAGGAGGTGAAGTGGAAGCGAAGGCTGACGGGCGGTGCAAAGGCCTTCATCGCGCCACCCGCTGCGTGTCTGCGTGCGCACGCGTGCGAACTCGATGGCAACCCCGTGGCGCGTGCGTGCTGGGAAGCGCGCACTCAAACAGCCCACAACACCACTGGCGTTTCCTGCTATGGCCGTTTGTCTCGTTCGATTACTTATTGTTCTATCCCGAGACCTCCGCGACGGCTGGGTACAGTCACTTCCTCTAGGTTTCGTTTCCGTCGACGCCGCAACCCCAACCTGCAGACTTCCGGCATGTGGTGCAAGTAAGTGTAAGAGCGCGACCGGAAGGGGAAAGGAAGAGAAAGAAAATATAGCGCGCTCTCCGCGGTACTTTTCTTCCGACATGCTGCAGATTTCAACAAGCACTAATGGGAGAGACCAGGGAGAACCTCTGACTAGTGCTGAAAATTAGGGGCTTTGGTCACTAGGGCTTCTCGGTCAGAGACAATAGTAGAGATATGAGGGATCTCAGCTAGTGCAAGTCAATCCCAGTCCTCCAGGGTCACGCGCAGACTCTCCCACGCGCCTTCCCTGTGCGTGCGCCTGAGGGGGTGGGGAACAAAGACGCTAATTATTGAGCTCCTCGCGGCGCCACAGGGGGCCGTGCTGGCGGTGCCTGGTGCAGGGGCCTTGGACGACACACAACACAACACAACACAAGGTGGCTCACATCATTAGGTTATCACCGTGAAATAGCATAATGCAGACTATTGTGCATATTTAATAACTGAAAATATTATGAAATGGCCGGTAGAGGTAATTTCTTATCATGATTTCCATATTAATAATTGTTATGAATAAATAAATCCCATTGCTTCACATAAAATTAAACGCTTATTGAAGGGGAAAATTCACAGCGTAAATATGGATATTGCATTGTGAAGTTGACGTGCTTGCACACGGGGCACAAGGAGGGTTTCGTTCAAATGTATGTAGCGCTTCCTACCGATCCCTCATCGAATTCATCTTTAAGCGAAACGGTATCGACAATAGGAACAATATTGACATGCAAAAGCTATCTCGTGATATTGAATAGTACACTTTTGTAATCAATTATGAAAATTTGTAAATTTGATTCGTAATTTTGACCCACATTTAAAGAAATCCGTTTTATCGCGTGAAAAGCTTTAAAAGAAATCCGAACACAGTTTAAAACTTACTTATTCAAGACAATTCGTAGGATGGTAAAACCTTTTACGATTAAAAAGAAACTTAGTTGCTTATGCCTTAAATTTTGGATCTAAGTGAACGTATTAGTAAAAAAGTAAAACCAGAAAAGCAATAAATCTAGAATGAAAATTAATATTTGAAACTAACAGTAGGCAATACATCAATACCTCGTGGTGTAATGATTCCAATCCCGATCATTTACATACCGCGTTACAACATATCCATCTAATTACATTCCGAATTCCTCGAAATGCTCTGGCGCTACGAAATGTATCGAAATAGTTTGGCGGTTCCCGGAAGTAGCCCTCGCCACTGCGCCTCGCCTCATAACTCAAAATGAGCTGACAGCAGATCGCACCGACTGCAGAGGAATAACTCGCGGACGGGCCATATTTCTCTCTCTCTCTCTCTGCGAATACTTTAAGTGGCAGGTGCTCTGTGGCGGTGGCCTTCCCATCTGTTTTGGTGGACACAATTAAGCGCCTTCTTCACAGTCATCCTGGATTAATTTTTTCCTTGTCCGAGTTCTTTGCTTGGCAGGTGGGGGAGATGCAGCTGTTGTATGAGGTGTTCTTGGCACTGCCGACAGGCGCATAGCAACCCGACGATTGACATTTGATAGGGCAAAATGCAGCCACTCAGTCTAACGGAGCAATATCGCAGAAAAAGACGCGGTGCAGATTTACTTGGCACAGAGCCACAGTGCAGGCGAGCCATCATCATCAAGATCATCACATGCCTGCAAGGACCTGTCTTCGTCGTGGTCATTTGAGAGCACGGTGCTAAATGGAGGTGAAGTGGCATAGTGGAGTAGTAATGAATGATATATTTGTCACCATAAGAGACAAAATGTGGCCTGAAAGGAACCCCTTCATTTTAATCGAAACGAATGTTCGGTAGGACAATTGAGCAGGTTTGGGGAAGATGTGAAACAGCGCTATCGCATAGATGTTTGAACAACAAAAATAAGAATTTTACTGTTGAATAAGAGGAAATACCCATTATCAAAGTATTTATTTATATATTTCATGAAATTTGGTTCGCGGCTGGTATACTTAGGTCTGTTGATTTCTTCTCCAAATACCCTACTGCATCACCTGTCTCTATCACTATCATGGATTCATCATTCTTCAGTGGCCAGGTACTCTTCAATAAATACATTTCCTAAATATTGGGGCCATAGTTGATAGTCATACATTAGATAAACTCCAAAATGAACGATTAGAAAGGAATTGGAGCTTAATGGCCCCAATTTTCTTCTTACTCTTGTACCGATTTAAGTTCCAGTGTGGACAAGCACTTCGCGCAGATCTTATCTATTGTCACCAATGGGGTCACATCTTTAAAATCTTAGATATTTCTAGTGACTAATATATCTAATCCAGAAGAATGCCTAAAAGAGTTCGAATTTTTGCGAACCAACATTTCATCCGTTCGCAACAGTTCTGTATAAGTTGTGAAAATAGTTTTTCTAGTACCTTTCGATCTCAGAGGGTTAGAGGAAATATTATTCATTTGTCACTCGTTTCGCCCACATTGGTAGGAACCTCTCTTTAATTTACAAAATCAAAATCGACCGAAGTGTGGCCACGTAACAAGAACGGCTGAGCAGCACCAGAAGGCAATCGCCTAGCACTCACCGCTGACAGTTACGATTAGCTTTACGTTGTTACGATACCACGTCTTCTTTAAAATAAAACTGTGCTCTTTTTATCTGCGTAATAAAACACTTCTCCTGGAAGCCGAATCGGTGACCGCATGACGCGAATATCACTGCATCAGTTCGATCATAGACATGTGTTGTCATAAAGACTGTCATGCATTATTCGTATCATTAATGAATTCTATTATTTGTGTAGATAGCTCTTCATTGCAATGAAGTCTTCAATATTCCAGTTGTAGAAAAAGAGAACATTCTTTTCTTTTCAGAAGTACATAAACAAAATGGAATTCTAGGCAATTTATTATATTTCGTGGAAATATTTCCAAAGGTCGCAAACTCTATCGTTAGAAGAGGGAAAGAGATTACTCTCAAGTAATGAAAACTCATCGCCGACCAACTTCCATTTTGTTTTTCTCTGCGAGTCAGCAAAATAAAACTAGGTTACACCAGAGAGAATTCAAACACCGTATTTGAATGTTAATTTCTTTGAAACTTAAAGATTCTCAATTCAAAGGAACTTGTTTTCGTGTGTGGAGCACAGTTTATGATGCTTTTCATTCAGAAGATCATTCTTCAGACCCTCAACTCGATGCCCTTTGAGAAATATGCGTCAAGGGGAGGTAAGTGCCAGAAAACCTGGTAAGAGCTGACGCGATGGACCGTATTGGCCTATCCACACAAAGTAATTTTAGAAGGGTGTTTAAGTGTTTGTCGGGGAGAGAACCCATCTGAGACAGGCGTATGCACCAGCCATTGCGCCCTGAACCCCTCCGCTTTGTTGCTCTTGTTGAGAATTTCCTTCGACGCAGTTCTCGCTAACGTCCTCGCAACTGCTCTAATGAAAGCGGCCGCGCGGGCGCTGCTACTTTGTTTGCGCAGGGCGCGGCCTCCGTTCGCTAATCAGCCGCGAGGGGCGCGCACATCGCGGCATCCACGCGCGCCGTCACACGCCATCGCCTCGTTAACGCCTCGCGACCGTCTTTTATTCCAAGCAGCCCCGCGCATGGACCCCTGCGTTGGCTCACGGCTGCGGCCGACGCTCACTTGTCGCCGACGGGCTAGGCCCCGCTCCGCTAGCGATGGCAAGGCAACACCTTACTCAGAAAAACGCGAAGGTCTCTTTCTATTCACGGTATACAGATATCGAAATACTTAGACGATATACCGAATTCCGTAACAAATATTTACTGTTTTTCATATAGGAATATTGAATACCCAGAATTATGACTCTTCATTCATGAATCACAATATTAGAAAATTACAGGGGGTTAATTAATTTCAAGTTCCTGATACTGGCTCCTTAACTAGTGTCAATGAAATTATCTGAACGAAACAATTCTATATTCAGAGCAAACTCCATTAAATTAGCGTGTTTCACATTACTTACTAAGCTCTGATAATAAGCAGAATTTTGATGTAGATATATTTTGGGTCACAGATACATTTTTTTCTGTCTTTATATTGGTGTGCAAATGTAGTCGTGTTTATTTTCATGGTAAATATCTAATTTATCAAGAAACAAAACAAATTTGTGGCATACAAACGAATTAGAAAATATAGTGGCTTCTTTTTCTGCAGAACCTTTTTACCACACTTTTACTGCTCGGCAACTCTGTTTCACTACAGCTGACTCAACGCAGCTGCAGTTTTTAAATCTGGCTCCAGCGGCAAATTTGTTCGGAAGCAAATAGATTTGGGGTAATTTTTAGTATCGTCGTGACATAATTTTCAGTGTGTTCGAGTTATTTTTCTGATAAATACTACAATTAAAAGAGGTAAAGAACGGCATATTTTGATACAAAATTAGTGAAAACTCTCTTAACACCGCCCCATCACTTTACCCAACGTGTGACAATTAAATAGGTTGAAAAACAGCAGTACAGTTTCAAAAAAAAGCGTTGTCTATCTTAGCATGTGAATGAATTGACAGCGGATTAATCTTAAGAAAGTTCAGTAGGGTTATTTGAATGAGGTTAATTCGCGAACATACCACCCACACATGAATATAATTAGAAGCAGTACCATTTATTCGCTAGAAATGCACCAGTATGTGGAGAGGTCGCCTGGCGGGAAGAGAGGGCTCGCGTCGGGGGAGGCGGAGAGCTCCGCCCGCGCACAAGCCGCCTTCGCTCGCAGCGCAAGGGGAGGGGGAGAGAGAGGCGCGGAGGGCGCAGCCAACTCTACCTTGCGGCTTGACTTCACTGCTCTGAGCTTTCATCGCTTCTCACTGATATTCTGAACAATGAAGAGAAAACTTTCCAAGCAACGTTGAGTGGCCATTGCAAAACCACCGTGACGTCACAAGGCGTTCCTCTTGGCACCACCGAATGATGTATTCTAAACTCTTAGTCATGCACCTAGCGGTGAGTCTACTGGTCTATCGCTTTTTTTTCTGTAGCGCCGCAGAGATCTGTTTTTTTTTTCTTTTCTTTTTTTTTTTTTTTTTTCGCCGCTCGCTCGCCTGCGTTTGCCACGGCCTCCGTTTGGAGCGCTGCAGGCCCATGACGTTGCAAAAAGCCGCCGATTAACGGGTTCCGACAGCGCCAGGCCGCGCTTTCAGCGACAGGTCGACCCCGCTCGCGTTTTTACAGTTTTGCATTTTTCTCTTCTCTCGAACGACTGTTCCACAGCGCAGATGGCCCATTCGACTCCTCTACATTTTCATTCCCTCCACTTAAAATCAAGCGCCGGACACGGCTCCGAGCTCTTTCAATCGCCGCTGCACATTTTCCGCTGCCCTTTGTGCCTCGTATTCTCGCTTTACGGTATTGATTTTTTGTCTAGAGACATAATGTAGCCCTAACATCAAAGTGATATTTTTTTCTTTGAATTATTAGAACCAAGATTATCTCTCACGCAGGTTAAAAAACTACAGCTGCATACAAACGCGCAAAATTAAAACCAATTATTACATTTATAATTAACATAGTACTTTAAAAAAGTATTTTACTAATGATCACGAAATTGGTTTTTAGGTATCTATATACAAACATGTATCATTCTTAAGATGAAAATAAATTGACTGTTTTTTCAATTACAAAGTCCAATTACTGCTTCAAAATTTACGAGGAAAAACTTAGTTGCCGGGCGGATGGCCAGTAGAAACGCAGTAGTGTCGTAGTGATCTCGGGCCGAAGGATCGCGGGTTCGAGTCCCGCCTCGGGTATGGTAGTATTATGTTCGGCCTCTCACCCCCCTATCATCATATCGTGTCATCCTTAGTTACCTTACAGTCAGACGCATTAAGGGTCGCTAATGACCTAGTGATTGATGCGACCTTAAATAAAAAAAAGCAAAAAACAACAATAAAGTTCACAGCAAAACTACATCTCTTTTGTACTAAATTTCTTCCTCAACGACAAGAAAATGAACTCATCGCTTTCGAGCTGTCACGACTCTTTTAGAGCTGCAGCGTTACTTACTAGTTTTAATTCCGCAATCCAATAATCTAAGAATTGTCAATGACGCAGAAAAGAAGCAAAAAATCGTCTCCAACGCGGATAGTAAATGACGATATAGTTGAATGTGGATTCAGGCAATTGTTAGGCGAAATAGTAGTAATTGAAGAGAAATGTCATTTATTTATAAAACAATGAAATGCTATGATGTCGGGGACTCGAAAATTTGAAAACTGTGCGTGTAAACGGGAACGTATGGTAACCCTATATGTTGGTCCCGAAAACAACCTTTAGCACACATTGTAGCTAGAAGCCATGTTTTGTAGGTCGTTGATACCTAAAAATGGATTGACGGCAAAGCATCTGTGTCAGTCTCTCAACAACGCTAGCGCATAAACCGTTCAGCGGATTTTCTCCTAAATGAATATTCCCGGATCGATATGACCGATGTCGCGGCCTCTTGGATTTGAGTCTGATATTTGAATTCTAGTGTACTTTACATGAAGCCTCTGGGGCATTTTCAAAATAATGACCCTATCGTTTTTTATTAAAAATCTGTTTTTTTTCTTGGATAGTAGTATGAAAAACATTTAAGAGGTTGGTGCAGGTTTCATTTCCGTTAAATATCCTGATTTTTGAAAATTGCAGAAATTCACATTTGTTCGGTGTCTTTCTACAGCTGCAACTAGACACATTTTTTTCTTAACCAAATGTGTTCATGAAAAACAGATCTAAAAATATTGACATAATGTTCAATTTTTTAAAATCATGAGTACTTTTTGCAAAATTTTGTGGAAAACATAGGCATTTTTTTCTTTAAAGAATTTTTCTTCAAAAAATCACAAAATAGTTTTATTAAATTTAGACTTAGATAGATTATAGGACGCTTAAGAAAATGGTGAAGGTCTCATGTTTGTTGAAATGCCTGATTTCGACAATTTATAAAAATATCTGCGTATTCCTACGACTACAAATATGAAGTGACATTTACTCTTAATATACTTGTGTATTTTGGCGCCAAATAATATCCGGCTCTGAATGTATTGCGCTTCGTGAACGTAATTCCAGTCAGTTGGATGCTGTATATTATTTCATATTTATTTGTTTCTTATATTTGACCTTTTTTGATACATTTGCACATTAATCATTTAGAAATTATTTAAAATACATCTGAAATATATGAAATAAAAATTGCTGGCTTTCAGGAAATATCAGATTGAAAAACATCATGACATTACGTGCCAGACATTAGCAGCAGAATTTCTATGAATTATGTCTCATTGTTAGGACATGATGTATCTGTATGAAAAGCAGTTATAATAGTTAAATTTCCGATATTATTTGCTTGAAAATATTTCGTATTTTCACCAAATGTTGTACGATTTGTAACAAGGTGTACAAAAAATGATGAACAAAATACGTAATTTGGAAATTGTAATATAAATATCACTACGTAACTATTTTTAAAGGCGAATAACTATGTGCTGTTTAGCACCACTACTTTTCTCTGGCAATAAGGGCTTGTTGTTCAACGGTAATCAGCAGTCACATGCTTGAATATGCTATCCAAGCACAGAGACACAAGATCATTTCCTGAAGGTGGCTTCCTACCACCTTCGAAAACGTTCTAATTGCTTGTTTTGAACACAGAGGTCGTGTTGATCACTGGATTTTAAATTTTTAAGCGACGTAAATGGACATCAGATGTTATTAATAAAAGAAAGAATGTTTTTGAACGTTGTTATGATGCCCCAGAACCACCAAGTAAACAACCACACATCGATAGAGAGAAATGCATTTACCTCTAAAAATTATTTTATACCGGCATTAGAAATTAATGTAAAATAAAGTGTATGGGAAAAGTAATCTGGAGATCACTAACATTCTCTGATTAGTCGACAGCTTCCAGAACTAATCCTAAATTAACCAAAAATTAAATACAGTTGATTTCCACTGAAGATGAAAAATAAGGTTAAATTATCATACCAAATAGAAAATTTTGTTGGTAATTACATATTGTTTAATGGTGCAATAAATGTACGCAAATACTAATGATAAACTGTTGAGGGCAGATTACAATTTATTTACGATTGTGGCATAGGGAATCGTCTGTTAACCCTACGTAAGTTTACTAGAGCCTACTTAAAAGCATTTTTCGCAACATTATAATACAAATTTATCCGCATATATCACGCACTCATTTTTTTCGTAAACAAGCTAATGTTCGTTCATTAGGTAATTACCCCAAGTAGGAGCAGCGCTTTTGCACGATTAAATCCGAAAACCAATCAGCTGCTGGGTCCAGCGCGAAAACACAGCGATAAAACGCCGCGCCATTGAGCTAATCTGGCCGTTGTGATATTATCGCGTAATTCACGACTTATCCGCCGCCGGGCACTACGCAGAGCGGAGCGCGTCAAAATGGCGGCGCCGGCAGCAGCGGACCCCCGACGCGCTCTGTCGGCCCCGGTCGGAAACAAGCAGCAGCGCCGGCAACTGATGCAAACAAGCGAGGTTCCTTCTTTCATTTCATTGTTGACACGAGGAGACAGTTTCGATTACTATTTGGGAAACGGGTAAGACCATTATCCAGCGACAACGAATTAAAATACAGGGAGGGTGCGCGTGTGTGTGCATGAGTATGTGCGGGACAAGGCGATTAAAAAAGGATTGTATATCACTCCGTAGCTAATGAAATTGCAAATATCCATATAATATACATTGTTGTGGACATTTAGTAAGCAATTCTGATTCCAATTATACTTTAGTGGTGTCAATACATTCCCGGTGAAGCCCATGCGCAATTTTTACTTTATTTGGATTTTAGGGCAAATTAATTCCTTTTATTGCAACCATTTTATTTGAAATTTAGAACTTCAAACTCATCACTTCAATAATTCCACTATTAAAGGTAACAGAGATTTTGTTTCATTATCTTTGTATGTAGATGGTTCTAAAATTTGATTCCGTTAACTGATACATAATTCGATTACTTTTATACCCCGTAAACTATCGAATGTCATTTCATTACAATATCATAACGCAACAGAATATTTTCATTATCAGATGTTCGACAAATTCAATCTAAACAGTGTAATGCACGTGAGCTGAAATATATTGCAGATTAGAAAATAACATTTTCAGGACACCCATGCGAGAGCGAAGCAATTTTCTGCGGTGATAAAAATGTAAAAATTAACAGAATTTTGTGTTTTATCGCAATAACGGGATATTGTATTATTGAGCGGTGGGTGAGTTTTCCATCTTCGCTTTTCTGAAGCAATATTGAAGGTGTAACTCCAATCGCATTGCAAAATGTTCCTCACGAAAGGCATTCAAGACACACTTTTTGGCCATAATTACTTCTCGTTTAATACCACAGTTTATAACATATATATTCAAATATAATTTTTCTTTGGAACGAGCGATCTTCAGGGATGCACGCACGATAACTTGCTGCCCAAAGAAGCAATACTGCAATACTACATATAAAAGAAGTTCTCGGTTTTGCGCCAAAAAAATACTCTACATGATGTAATAAATTATTAGTCGTTTCGAATTATTCTCTATTTTATCCGCCTGAAGTTAATGTTAGTGCAAACCACTGAGCTTGGTTCAAATTCCGTCAGCCCTTGAAAATTTGGATTGATTTCTTCTTTTCATTCTATTATACTGTGACCTAAAATGTTGTCAGAATTGTGCAGTAAATCTGTATTCTTTTATTTTCACCTACTTTTCAACAAAACAATTAATTTCAATTACACTAGAGTGAAAAAGTATTCCCAGAAATGACAAGCAGCCGCACCAGAGCGCGCGCGCGTCGTCCGCAATTCGAGGCAATCAAAGCGGTTTCTGCTCAGTGGCAGGCGCCGTCTAGCGGTTTCCTTTATAAATAAAATCCCCTCCCCCGCGAGCGGTAAAAACGCGGCGCTGCGCTTCGCGTCTCGTCGCCAGGGCGATCCACCATCAATTTCCCACCCTCCCTGTCCCGCGCTCGCCGTCGCGGACATAAATTACGTCACGGGGCGAGGCTGGCGGTGGGCGGGTGATGACGAGGGGTGGAGTTTGGGCAGTGGGATGGGGCCACTGGTGATGGTGTCTGAACGGCTGAACCTGTAAATACGCGGGGAACGGACAGACCAAATGGTAAGCAGCCGACCCGCCCGCTTCACGGCCGAGAGTAAGAAGAGGTGAAAGGTTGGTGGGTTACTGGGCGGGTGGTTGTGTGAGCGTACGACTGGTTGGGTGGGTTACTGGGTGGGTGGTTAGTTGACTAGTTGGTTGGTTAGTGGATGGGTGGATGGTTAGTTGAACGGTTGACTAGTTAGTTGGTTAGTGGATGGGTGGGTGGTTAGTTGAACGATTGACTAGTTGGTTGGTTAGTGGATGGGTGGGTGGTTAGTTGAACGATTGACTAGTTGGTTGGTTAGTGGATGGGTGGGTGGTTAGTTAAACGATTAACTAGTTGGTTGGTTACTGGGAGTGTGGGTAGTTGACGGTTTAGTGGTTGGTGGGTTAGTAGGTGGTAAGTAGTAGGTTGACTGGTTGGTTAGTGGGTGGCTGGGTGAGTAGAGGCGAATGTGTTATTGCAAATGGGTAGGAGTAGTCAGGGAAAGAGGCTAAGTAGGAAAGTGAAATATTGCTGCATACATAGTTGCTGAATTTCTCCAAATGTGTTCTGGGGTGTCCACTAATTTTAGTATCATCCATTTTTTCCGAAAAATTTCTCCGATTTTTTTAGTGAATCACGTTTATAAGATTTTGAAATGAATAGAATTGCGGCATTATTTTCATGCCTGCAAGCAGAAATACGGAATTTTGTTTTTGACAATGTCACTATTGTTGCATTTAAAGAACGGATTCCCGTATGTTCACTATGTGTCGTGCACTACGCCCAATTCGTTGTATTCGGATTTTTACGCTTTGGATATCAGTCCATGTTTCTACAATACCATAACTGTACATTTATATCAAAAGCTATATTCGACTTCATTATCTTTTAGCATACATTCTTTAACATTTTTGAACGATGAACTTCTAATTGGTAGTATTGTCAATTTTAAATGTTTGTCTGAGTTTATTATTACATCAAAAATCCTGAACTACTGATTGAAGACCGGTGACAAGAACATGTATCGTACTTCTCAATGTCCTGATTTAGAAAAGACACACATCGTGTAATGTGAACCCGGCAGAACAAGTACGAAATAGCTCCCTAAGAAACTACAAAAAACTCATTGCTCGACAAAATGCTCGAGGCAAACACAAAAAATTGGCATTAGATGGAAAAATTTTGTACGACATGCGAAAATATCTGAATCCCTTTAAAAATACCTTATGCACTTAAGAATAATATCAAGAAATGGCTCAAATTAAAGGTCGAAAATCAAAAATTCAGATGAGAAAGTCCCGTTAAATTATACCATTTTCGAATCAGTGGCGTCTAGAGAAGTCAGTTGTGGTTATAATTAATTAATTTATGTTACATAAGTCTTCATTAAATAACAACTGTTGGAAACAGTCCTGTTCAGTGGATATTGATCGCAGAGCTGTCGTAATTAAGAGTAATGCGTCGCTAAGGAATTGTAATGCAAAGTCAACGGATGCCGGAAATAACTTCCAGCGAAGTTGGATGTTAAGTACGGTATTGATTTCCCTAGAACTGCCACGGGAGGAATTAGTTCGTTTGCAGTCGTTTGTCAAATTTCCTGTTGAATCCTACGTTTTACACTCTTTAACTCGCAAATGGAATTTCTGCATTACTTTTCGCTTTTCTGTGAAAATAATGACTGGTGTAACGGCAATAAAAAGAACAGGGTGTAAGAATACATCATCTTTTACAAATAAAAACGTGTTTATTTTTCAGGTGAACTTCCATTTCCAATAACTCTTACTGTAACTAGAAAGATATTTTAAAAATGTCTAATTACAAAACTAATTTAAAAAATTCCAACATCTATTAAAGAGTAATCACAGCCACAGTGCCGCATCAAAGATTTAAAACGCAAAATCAATGTAAATCAATCCTAGAAGGTATCTGCAATTCGTGCAATTGGAGCCCCAAATACTCTACATAGAAAGCAAACGCACAAGGCCCCAAAACGGCTCTTGTGCTTTTCATTTTTGGAGATAATGGATTTCTTGTGGGTGCCCTACTCCCGATCACGGAGGGCAGAACAGCACAGAATACAGAAATCTAAGAAATATGAAATTGACTCATGAAATTTTGTCCAACGCAATCTCAACTATGATCAATATATAATCTTTACACTCGCCCAGTTAAGTGCTTTCCTTTTGCAAATGTGGAACAGAGGCTTTGTAAGCAAGTTTTAGACAGTTTTCAAGTGCGTTGCCTAACAATTGTATTAGTGATCCTTTATAACTCGTTCAAGGTATCTACTAGCACACCAAGGAGTACTGATAAATCCTATATTTTGGTGGGGTCGAAAGGTATTAAAAGTTTTGTTTGATTTGATTGATTGGCGATTCCAGGCCGTCAACTGTTTAGGTCACCAATCTCGTAAGTGCAGTGCAAGTTTTCATCGCAGGAGGTAGTTGATCTTCCTCCGTTAGGTGATGAGGTCCGGAGCCAACCTGCGAGTCTTGCGCAAACAAGCACCTCCCTCCAGCAGGAGGAGTAGAAATGGAATAAAATAAAATCAGACATTGCCCACGACGATAAATATTCTTTATTTACTTGAAAAGCACACCTACGTACTCCATAAGGCTATACCTTACCTCATGTGAATAAAGTATCCCTTGTGTCGTCTTGTATAATATGTTAGTAGGTATGTGGCCGTTCTGTAAAGGTCATTTATTATACTATTGGTCGTCGTTTCACGAACCCTCTGTTTCAGGTTATGATAGCGCCAGGGCTATAGGAAGAGCTCGTTCCGTGTCCCGCCACTGTTGCGCTTATTAATTTGCTACTGCCTCCCGTTCACAACCTTCACTCCCCCTAACTGAATGTTCAATTTTGAGGCTGTCACGATTCGAAGGCCGCGCCGTTTGCATGTAGAAACTCGAAAGCGAATATCCAGGCAGCGATACCCGCGGGGGGCAGGTGAGCGAACTGACTGCGGCAGCAGGTAGGACGAGGGGAGGGGAAGTTGGCAGCACTGCTCTGCACTCGTTCACAGCGCCCCGCGGCCAGCAGATCGCCCTCACCCCTCCCCTCCCTTTACCCCCCC
>BOPP01000188.1:888389-901054 GCA_017312745.1 Gryllus bimaculatus | reverse complement strand
CGGGGTGGGGTGAATAGCGAGGTGGGTTGAGGAAGGGCGGAGTCGAGAGGAAAGGGGTGGGGTGATGAGGAGCTGGGTTAGAGGGGCGGGGTGCCGTGGAAAAGTCTAAGTGAAAAAGAGAGCCTCAGGGAAGGAGGAAATGGACTCGTAGAAAGATTAAATGATGCAAAAGAATATATATTTTACGTCCAGAAAGAACATGACCATCTTTGTGATAAATGATGGACCCACGGTATTTGACAAAATGTCATCCATGTTGATATCCTTAGATGGGTCAGAATTATATTTCAAAATAATACGTGTACAGAGCTTCAACTTACCGATTGTATCACCTTTTCTCCCTACTTTTTAAATACCTGTTTGCTTTGTAAAAAACGACAACTCTACCATTTCGAATCGTTCTGAATATTAATTAAAATTCGTTACTACTTTGCTTAGTTCAGCCCCTATAGGGAACGTTGGGCTCATTCCTCTATGTAAATTATCTTCCGGAATTTCTCGAATCTTATGGATGTTGCACTTAAAATAGTCTGATCAAATAATAATGAAAATAAAACAAACACTGCAGAACAAAAGACAGTACAACACGCGTAAAACAAAAAGGATTCGAAAAAACGTATGTGTTTCCAATATGAAAAATTTATTTTCAAACTCTCTGTATTATACACGCGTGTAACAATATGTTGCCGTCCAGCGAACATTAATTCGTCTTTTTTGGACGGTGCCGGCTGTGAATATCTATCTGAATTTCTGTCGCATCCGGGTCACTCGAAATTTAATAATCCCGATACGTGAGCGAAATGGTGTTTTCAATTCCACGCGCATTTTGTGGACAGCGTCAACAGCATCTACTATCCACCTCCACTCGCGATGGGGACACCTAAACGAGCACGCGCCTCTGGCATTCTGCGCTGTTTCCGTTGACTTATCACGAGTTATTAAAAATTACCTGTTTAGGTAAAAATCCTCCAAAAAGCGAATAAAATGCGCTTCCCTTGACAAGTTTGTTGGGCTAACATTTTGAAGGACACAGATTTGAGGTCATGTCTTCATGGATGATGTGAAGCCCCGCTAGTGGCATTACGCAGTTTGAGCACGGGCGGATGCAAAGGAGCGCCTCTGCGATAGTGAAGAGGGGAGTAGCCAACAGTCAGGTTCAGAATCATCACACTCGTCTTTTTTCATCACACTTAAAACACAATTTGCAACCACAAAGGAGAAACGCAATGAATAACCAATCACTTCGAGTAGTTTTATTAGGAGATTACAATAGCAACACTAAATGACACTTGTCTATCTCTTTGCGCATAGGGTATTTTAATGCAAAACACAATTTCAGAGAATTATGAAATATTACAATTAATTTTGTGAAATGAATTCTTGGTAAGGAAATCTCATAAACGTCATAAAAGTTAAATACTTCGCGGTATGTGCTTTCATTTCGTAAATTTGGAAACTATAGAATGCGTTGGCAAAATTAAATTTTGTTTCCATTCCGTCTTATATTTTGACATAACTTCGTCATTTAACTGCCCTATATTTATCATAATTTGTTTCTAAAAGAATAATTTACTACATTTTTAGCAAATCATTGTTTTCCCTAGAAATTTGAACATACATTTTGTTTTATTTTATCTAGTATGACCATTTAAAACATGGTAATAATAGTTTTGTTTCAGTCTACTTAAAGTGACTTAATGAATATTTGTTAACGCTTTTTTCCGAAAACTAAATACGTGAGCAAAGTGGAGTACTTCAATCATTCAATGGACATTCTTATAATATTTCTCGCATCGGAACCACTCATCTCAGATACGGTAGGAAAGGCTACGAACTGCAGATCATTAAATATATTCACTCGACTCTCCAGGTGGTGGAAATCCTTTTAGAGACGTAGTGCAGCTACGAGGCAGCTTACAAGAGACGAAAACGAGACTTTGGTTCTGGAGGCTGCGCCCACTCGCCACCGCACACGCGCGCATCCCAGCCCGACAGCCAGCGCCATCTGTCAATTAGCGCGACGCGGCGGGAGCAGCAAACAAGCGACGCGCCACGGGATCTCTTTTCGCCCCCTCCCCCACCCTCGAAACAGAGCAGCAGCGGCAGCGCGTGGGGACACGGCCGTAGACATTTCCGATCATTCACGACTAGCAAACGGGCGAAGATATTTATACTAGATATTTAAATCACCAAATTCAATGAAGTGTATCTGGAAATGACTCACGAACACAAGACGCTCCCACGAACGAAATTACTAGTAGAAGGTTCAAACGCCTCAGACGTTAACTGCATTGATGAAACTTGTGCTCTCAGAGGGCACTGCCTCACATTATTGATGAATTGCGGCTTACGACTGACCAACTGTTAGGTGGTGGAAAGACGGTCAATGTTTTTAGGCACACTGCCTCAATTGGAGCATTCTAGATTCACTTTGACGATCCCTGTGTTAATTCCATGGTTGTAATCATCCTTCAAGCACGACGAGAAATGCACCCACCCCCTGCCCCAGCTCCACCAGCGCCACCGCCCTCCGAGGGAACACGCTTCTCTTTGCGAAATTCCATAGCGGAGTCGGCCTGCGCGCCCGAGGGCCCGAACAGCGCAGTGGCGCCCATTGCCGTCCTCCGACGGAGCGAAATGCGCACGCGGGCGGCCGCGACAGCAGAAGAGAACACAATGGGGCGACGGCCGCTTCCCTCGCAGGGGGGAGACTGGCCCACACGTGTCGGGTGCTGGATGCAAAGTTATTCCAACGGCAGACAAAAGGACCGGCGGAAGCAAAGACTGAATCGACAGATCCCACCTTCTCCGTGCGGTATGTCTACCATTGCTCTTTGTGTCTCAGCAACGAACGACAGTGGCATACAACAGTCGCAGATCTGTACACACAGTAAACAATTCAGTCAATCTTTGTTTCGTGACTCGACCCATTTCCAGCTCCGTTTCCACCACTTAAAAATATACACTGAAATTATGTATTTTACAAATAAATGGAAGTAAAATATAAAACTCTAATAATAAAATTATTTCCTGGGACATTCCAGCATGAATGTTACATTAATTGACTTCCTGGTAAACTACTTACGAGATGGCCTTCACAATGATAACATTTTCCTTAATGGCCAAAAAATTAAACCAGTGTATGTTATAATGCACACAGGATACAAAGACCGATGCAGAAAACTGTTGCGGCCATATAATCAGTTAATATTTTAAACGGAGATGTTCAATACAAATTTTGTTCCGAACCCTATTTGAGGCTTACGATTCATTTACTAATTCTCTGCTTCTCTTTCCTTTGCAGGTAAAAACTGCAATAAACGCTTTCAGTTTGGGGTCAAAAATTACCCATACATTTTACCATCAATCTAGGGAGGTATTTTCCTATTTTCGGTTCGTATTTTCATTGGCGATGACTAATTCCTAACACCTGTAATCGTTACTTATTGTCGCTCTTCCCATGTGTCCACGGCAGCGTCTGCCCGTTTACTTTGCCGACGAAGGCAGCCCCGAAAGTGTTGCGCAAGCAAGGCCCCCAGAAAACCCTCCGAGGGGGCGCCGTTCACTTGTCTGCGTCGCGGCGCTAATTGCGTCCGAGAGGCGCGTGGCGGCGCTCGCATCGCCCGAGGAGACACGTTCCGTCGACACCACGCACCACGCCCCCCCCCACCCGCACTTCGCGATTGTTTTCGCCGGGCGGCCGGGCTGTCCAAGCAGGGGCCGTGGCTGCGATCTCTCTATGGCGACAGGCCTGCCGCTGGGGGCATGCATACGCACTCGTTCTCCTCGAAACAGCAGACCCCGCGGTGTCCAAAGAGAGTAATCTGAATGGCGACGTCTCGATCAGAGATGTTAACATCACTTTTTAGTCCGGCGTAGAGGAGGTAACGGACGCAGTGGTTTCTCATTGTGCCGTGTCTTTTCGGGAATTAATTAGCACTATCGGTACAAAAAAATAAGAAAAAGGTAGACGTATTCGATTAAATGACGTTATAGCGATTTCGAAAAAGCGCAATATTGTGCTCATTTTCATAGTAATCCTTCCAGTTTTCAGAAACGTTCATTAGAAATAATTGAAAATCATTGAACTTACAAATGCAATAAATCATAAAGAGGCACAAATTGCAAATATAAACAATATGACACATTTTGACAGTGAAAATTGGTTCGTTATATGGGAGTGATTCATTCCGTTAGTTTTGAGGGGCTACTTTAGTCAAGAACAATCGATACGGCCTTAATTTCTGCCATTATTATTATGGTTCTCAAAATACCTAGATCGCCATTAAAATACCATGAATTTACATTTTTTCCGTAATTGATGTCGTGAAGAAATATTGATCTTAACTTTTCAATTATAACTGGAAAAATGTTCTTAGCGTCTTCTAATAACAAGTGCTCTATTCTATATAATTCTGTTACTAAGAAAAGTGTGACTTTTGGAAATATTAGAGGTATTATTGTTTTCGTTATCGTTTTCGTTATCCGAATATTAATATATACGGTTCGTGTGACAATTACAACATTTCTATAAAATACATTTCAAGAGTCACAATTTAGTCGTTTCTAGTTGAATGTATTCGATAGTCATCTTGCATCAAGTAACCAATTTACAAATCGAAATATGATAAATGAAGAGAAATCTTGCCTATTTTATCTGCTCTCCATTCTTGGAACAAGGTAGGCAATGAGTGAAGTCGCCTTGTCGAAGGCAGCTCGAAGGAAGCGCCGAGTTCAAGGGGGAAGGGGTCGCCAGTCAGTTCCCCAGGGCGCAGCGGAGTCGCTCGCGTTCAAATCCCCCCTCCCCCGGCACAGACACTTCATTCGCTTCAGGGCGCCAGGGGGCTCCTATCAGGGCGACGAGAACAGACGCGGCCACAGGCTCTGCACCTCCACAGCAGGCATTGTCCTCTCCATGCTTCTAATTATTACAAAATATCCATTGAATGCCGCGATTCGAAAATATTTGTCTATTTTGTCCCACGAGTGTCGTTTTGATAGTGAACCGAATCCCTCCATAAAGAGCAGAACATATATACAAAAAGGTGTACTTTTTGTGTTTTAAGTCTTGCAGCAGGAAAATTGTTTGTAACAAGTATAAGAAAATCTGTATTTATGCTACTATAGATGCATACATTCCACCCAAATAGACCTCTGAAATAGATTGTAAAACAATGTAATATTTCTTGGAAAGTACATAATGTAGATAGCAATATGAAAGGGAACTCAAACCATAATAAACAATAAAGATACACGTTTTATATTTTTTATTGAGCATCGTAAACATTGTTTCTGGATAAAGTACTCAGAAAGTATCTCTTTTTTCCGTATGTGCGGCCACATTCATTTTCAATGTTTGGGTGTAATGAAATTGGTTGTATAAACAGTTAGCTCTTTGAGCTGCTGTCACGATTTCACTCTTTCGCTGCAGCTCGTCTGCTTCAAACCTTTTCCTTCCGCCTGAGGAAGCGAAAGTGCGTTCCTCCAGCGACCGCGCGCAGTGATTTCGCAAACTAATTTCCTCCGTGGGAAAAGAAAGACAAAAAGATCGAAGTCCGAGAAGCTTAAGTATGCTGACACCCAGAAAATGAAACTAAAACCAGAGCTAGCCACTCCATTAATTACAAAGAGAGAGAGAAAGTATTTTAGTGGAAATGATTTAGATTCATTGCAATGGAAGGCCCAATACGATGCCGTAAATTATTGTAAGTATTGTAGTTTAAAAATAAATTAACAATATTTTAAACATTGTAAGTATTGAAAAGAAGGAATTAATGATTCACTTCAGTGCACTACATTTAATGTCCTTCTGCCACTTTGATTTTGTAAGGTAAAACTTAACATTGAGATCAGTTTCGAAATACGTAATTAGAAATATTCTATTAGCCCTTGGCCTACATCTATGAAATACTATCAGTTTTCTAATGTTCATTATAAGAACACAAATGTTATAATAATCTACCTTATTAACGACTAAACTTTAGTCTGTTCCCCTTTCGAGGTGTATATATTTAAATTTCAAGAAAAATTCTAGTGCATTCAGCAGATAAAACGAGCTACCATATTCGTAGCGTAATGTATTCTGAAAGTTATATGGTGAATAACTATTGTTAGTTCCCATCTCCTTGAATATGGGCTTGGGCACGTGACCTCCCTTCGGTTGCCATTGGCGCCATTAGCTCGCCTCTCGCGCCGCCATGTCATTCAAGAGAGTATTCGCAGCAACAAAGCTAGCAGCAACCTACTCGTCAAAAATGAAATGTATCGCCTCTGTTTTCTTAGGCTTGTGTCGCAGGTGCGTCCATATACGTAATGGCGGTTTCCGCAGCAAAACATTGAATAAGCGCAGCCCCGCCATATGGCGCCCCGCGCAGAGCCCCAAAGCCTTCTGCCCTTCTGCGGGAGGCGAAGTACAGGCCGGCCCGTGGCCCCCACGTTTCGTAACGCGCCCTCCCCTTCCTTTCACCAACTGCCTCAGCGCTGCCTCCGCACTTGGAAAAGGCGGAATTTCCTCTCACACGCCACGTCGCCCTCTAACAGCGGAATCCACACGAACGCGCCGCACTGTCAGCGCGCGACTAAGATGCCAAGCGAACGCGCCATCTCGCAGTTAAGGACTCTGCGACGAAGAGATAAATCTTTGCAATCAAAATTTTACCTAATCACACCACATAATGTCTCGTCTACAAGAAGGGCGTTGCCGACAGATCTGCCGTTTAGATCCTTTTCTGGTCTGCGGAAGCAGCCACGCCAGCAGAGTCCTCGCCCCCTAGCGCCGCGCGCCGCTGCCTCGTCTGCAACGCCCTCTCGCTGCCCGGGGGCGGGGGGGTGGAAGGGATGGCGGACGGGACGCCCGTTCATTTGGCCTCTTAATGGCAGGAAGAGGGTGGGTTAGGGGGTCCTAATGGAGTGGCAGGTCGATCGGAGAGAGGGTCGATACCTTTGTTGAGGGGCAGAGGTGAGGCAAGAGGCAAAGCAGAAGGTGCCCCGTGCTCAATCATCTAGGTCGGCGAACTATGGACGAACCCAGCGCAGTTTATGAGTTTTCCAATGGATGTTGTTGCAACCTCCCCATTAACTCTGCAGGGCGAACGGATGGAAATTAACGTAGTGCGCACCCTTCCGAACAGCCAAGCTAAGACGCAAGATAACGTTGTTGGTAAGAACGTCTTTTATAACCCGATCGTCTCTGGGTGTATGTGTTTATACGAGTGAGGGGGAGGAGAGAAGGGGAGGTGGAGAGAGAGTGGAGGGAGAGAGAGGGAGGGAACGAGATTTGTATCAATTATCGTGAACTGTCCTGAAAGCCTAATAACGAAAGTGAAGCACCGAGTGCTGCATCGCCCACACCCGGACGTGATGAGAACGATCTGCCTCTTCAGTTTTCATCAGTGCGGAATGTGCGTCCTTGTCACTGCATCGATGGCAAAAAGGATTTTCCAACACGCCGTGTCTCGTGCCTGTGTTCATCTGTGATATCTGTAACGGTTCTCTGTGTTGCTTCGTCTTAACGACAACCAATAGTGTTACGACAGTGACATACTCCATTTACTTTTGAACAAGAAAGGCAAAATACGGCTTGAGAAGGAGATTCGAAGACAGGTTTGAAGAAATGGCGCAGAAGGATTTTGTTAAAATGGCAAATAATAGTAAAATACATTTGCTGCCTGAGAAATCGACAAGACAATACACTTGAACATACAATGAATTTATAACGTGTTGCAACTAAAGAGAAGCACTTCTGTTGAAAATATTATTTTAAGTTATCTATATCTGAAGAATAATTTAGCTCTTGAACATTATAGTATCGTCACTCTACGCTCAAAGCCATAATTAAATTTTATGAAAGTGTAGATATCGGTTCTCATTAAATCTTTTTGTAAAAGGGAACGTCAGAAACACAAGCAGAAGAAATTCAAAGTGCTCACACCAACTGAAGTATCAAAATTCTACAACGAGACTTCAAATAAACACATTTATTGCACAATGTGAGTAATACTATAGGTGCGTATTTTGTTATACATTATGCTATGATTTTAAACCTATTTTGTTGTTTGTAGGTTGTTCTAGTGACTGGTGCGTATCGAGTGCTTGTGGAAGGAGAGGACTCACCAAAATGACCGTGCAAGATATAAAAGATGTGGACAGAAGATTGCACTTGACCACAACGAAGATCGTACTCGAACGTTTGTTTATTGTTGTTGGAGATTTTTATAACACGTGCAAAAGATGGGTAAAACTGATGAACAAGATGGTGCTAAGCCAAATGAAACTGCCTCTTTTTTAAACTTGTCGAATCCATAACTACATACTGGTCTCAGCTTCCGTCAAACATCAGCAACCTTGTTGGTAGAAGATGGTAGGGATATCACCGCAGTTAAGAAACTTAGTGAGAATTATGTCTAGACATTAATTGGATTGTTGGTGAATGTTGGTGGTATGTCTAGACACCTATAGATCCGGCCCACTTATAGTATATAAAACAAAAATTGGAGAGCAGATCACTAATTCAATTTCAAATTCATTTGCGTATACTGGAAAATGAACTGCATGGTTTTACATCGACATCACCTACGAAATCTAGGTATTTTTATCTACACGCAAAAAACTTTGTGAAGGACCGAAATCAAAGCAACAGAAAATAAATTCTGATATTGAACGCATTGATTCACTTTATGTACACGTACTACAAGAAATATTTTCTGCTTTGAAGTATTTTGAACTTGATGTGAAAAATGTTTATATTCACAATATACATCTACAAACATTTTAAAAATAATAGTTTTTCCTTTCAATTTAATAAGTGTTTGTTTACTTTTGTTATTTTTTTGTCATTGTGACTCATTGCAATATTTAACTTGCAAACGTTTTAAGTGACTATAACTAAATAAAAGAATTGAATTCAGCAAAAATGAACCATTCTTTATAAGATAACATAGTTTACAAGTTTCTTCCGCCATAAATTACTATCCAATAGAATTCCATTTTACTTACATTGTGTGTTGAGAGGTACATGACTTCGGGTATTATTGCACAGGAACATTTTCCGCTCATTCAAAATCCTTTTACGGCATTACCCTGAATTACCAACATTTTTTTTGCATCTTCAGCTGAGAATTGTGTTTACAGTCATATGCCATTGTGAATTGCCATGCTACTCAGTAATTGTCGTATATAGGATATTACACTTCGTATCACATTCATTTCCCTAGATAAAAATTACTTCCATTACACTGCTAGACGAGATACTGGATTTTATACTATACGTTTACTATTTTTCTTTGTCCATTCGGAAAATCGTTAACCACAAGAAATGTGTGCCACCGTACTGAACTACATATCCTTTAAGAAAGTACTAATCAGGAGAGAGAATGGAGATCCCAGTGATTTCTTTTTGAAATTCTGTACGTTGGAAATACTACGCGCTCGATTTGTAAGAACTTCCTCAACAACGGCGACCGTGAAAATGGTTTCCACAGGTTTCATTTCTTAATCTTCATTTATTACGTCAAGAAACTGAAGAAAATTATGTGACCTACTGGTGAATAGTATAATATGAGCACGTTTTCGTGAACTAAAATATCTCTTCTATACACTTTCATTACACCTAGCTGAATAATGAATACAATGAGGTTAGCAATTCTGGAAATCTAGAAATTTTCCCTCCTAGGTATTTCGAGTTTTTTTTAATTGCATAGAACGAATTAGAATTCAAAGCACTGCTACTATAACAGAAACTCACAGCCCAAGCAACAAGCAGGATCAGAGCTCAACAAAACGGACAACAGTGAAGCTACGTAGGAAGGAAGAATGGTTCTGAGCAGTGATTGGTGGTATTCGTATATTTTCATCCTTTATAATTTAGCCTGCTCACCAAAAACATCTCTTGCCTTCTCCGTCACTTTTGTACGGTGAACGTAATTCAATGATATCCCGCTCCCTCTTCTACCATTCACAAAATTGCCTGACTGACGCGACCCCTGCCACGTGATGCAAAAGGTGCGTCCTGGGCAGTTGCCCTTTGGCCCCTTTTGCCCCCTGTGCATGCCATCGATCGGCGCCTCTGAAAGCGGCGACGCCCGCAGCGCACGGGGACGGAGGCGTTCACCCTCCACCCCCACAGCTCCAGATGGACTAGCAAGCTACGGCCTTACCCTTCCTACGGCCTTCAATAAAGCAACCTCCTCACATGAACCTCATTCCTCGTTAATGACGGTAACGATCGCCATATAATTTATACCATTACTACTATCGCTATTATTATTATTATTATTATTATTATTATTATTATTATTATTATTATCATTTTCGTAAGGGGCAGATCCAGAGACGAATTTCGGGAGAGGAAATAGTTTTATTCAACATGTTTTTGTCGAATGTGTCATATTAGAGATAATGTAGAATGACGAGGGCTAAACTCAGCTCATATTATGATACAATTTTATTCGTTTAAATGTTACTTCGAAATTATTCTTGTTTGAGAGTTCGTGTCAAGTTAAAATGAATAGTTACTGAAAAATTTCGGGAGTGGAAATTTCCCTCATTTTCCTCGCCGTGGATTATTATTATAGTGCCGCTCCAGTTATTATTATACCCTAAAATCCCATTAACCCCAAAATCCCAGGTGATCTGAAAAAATACAGGCAAGAGTTGGAATTGATTTCATAAAAACCAAAGCAGGGAACAGCAGATACAACTCATTTACATAAAATTGCAACAAATTAAACAACAATTTACAAGAAAATATATTATGAGTATTAAATGATAATATATTACGCATTAGTTATTCAAAACAAAGTTGAACGGTTCAAAGTTTGCACGTGTATGTATAAGAACGAATAAAAAAAGAGTTAAGAAAAGAGCAGGCAGTAAAAAATGCTTTTATCAGTATCCGCTTGAGTGCGGTGTCAAATCAAATGTGCATCGAACGAGGTTGAAATTAAGGTCGACGTTAGTCCGGCCGTCAGGTTATAATAAAAAACATCTTATTAGGAAATCAAATAAATCAACTGGGATTCATTCTGTTAAGAGAGAACAAAAAAATCCTATTTTAATAAATAACCGCCAGCCATGGTGATCAGCAACTTCCATTTATTTTCGTCCTTTACCCTCCTAATAACTCACGCATTGTTATAACTAATTATAAATATGTACAACATAAAACAAAAGAAAGGAATCCATTTCTAGGTCCCTTTTGCATTAAACTACTTTAATTACATATTGAACTTGTAAATGTGTCAAAATACTACAAAGATAAATGCATTTTGACTTCAGTGATTCAATTAGTAAACGCAAATTTTCTGCCGGGTCGAATCAGTTACGGAGTTGGAAGATAACTGGGAGAACCTCTTCTTTAATTGTAGAAAAGCTCCACAAAACGTCGCATTGAAACACTAGAAAAAGAGGGATTAAAAATATTAATATAATTTATTTATTGAATTAGACCTGAACTTTCAAGGGGGCACGGCCCATTCCTCGCCCTGAGAATTTTACTCGGCCTCAGTTTACCTCCTAAGCAATGTATTCTACGTTGCAGGTTGTGTGTGTGTGGAAGTAGCTACTTTCTACCTTCCTCGGTCTAACACTGATATCCATCTCATTTCCTTTCTCTTTCTCGCAGCTACAAATCCCTTCTTCTTCTAATCATCAGCACGGATCGTTCCCGGACATTCCGTTCTTTGTAATCTCTCTTCCCCTCCAGCAACTTCCTTTCCGCTCGATTAACTGTTTGCTCCCAAGCCTTCCCAGCGTTCCTTTCGTACACAACACCCCACGCGAATGTATTTCCTTTAGTTCTTCTTTACGGCCTCCCGGCGTTTCCTCGAGTTATGCGCCTGTCTCTCGGGGAACGAACGCTGTAGTGCGCAGAGACCACGCGCCGCTGTGGGAGGCGTTACGCGTCGCGGCGACAAATGCCGCGAGGGGAGGCGCACCGAGCGAGAGCAATACAAATCCCCTATCGCCTCTCCATGACTCAAACTGTCGGGTTTGGATTGGTCAAGGTTGAATTCTGTTCATCATCCATGATCTCGCAACGTAATACCTTGCACATACTGGCGAGGGCAGCCTAAAACTGGACACTGTTTCATTAAAGTTATTTATTTACATAATATATTACTAGAATATAAATAAAATATATTGCAACGAGAATGAAATAATATATTTAATAATCAATAGTAGTCAAAAGTTAAACTATTTACAAGGTTGTAACATTATACGAAAACACTCTTTCCCAAATTTAGTAAAACAATTCCAAAAATTGTAAAGATAAGTGAAAAATCAGAAACTGGTCACTTTTACAAAAGTACGATGTTATCTTACGTATTGCTATGATGCTGAGCTATGTATGTCTCATGAACGTAAATGTTAATTTAAATTTTCATTCTCTCATTCTGGGAATCAACCACCCACTCAGAGCCGGGAACGTCTGGCCTTGGCTCCGGGGAGCCCCCTTGATTAGCCCCGAAAAGCCTTTCTCGTAACCCACAGTTTTCGAGATATTAATATAGATTATCTTAAGTTCTGTTAGCGAAATTAAATTAGACCATGCTCATGATTAAAAATCTATGAGGACTTTCTAAGTTATTAAGATAAAAAATGAAATCTTCGATGAAGTTGCTCAATTGGATATGGTGGATCGTTCAATATTTTGCTGAAAAGAAATC
>BOPP01000188.1:875398-888364 GCA_017312745.1 Gryllus bimaculatus | reverse complement strand
AGACGGATGCGCTATCCAGATAACCTTGCATGGCTAAGTTGGACCATAAGAGCAATAGTCCACTATGAGCCTCGTCATTCGCCTTCTCTACGATAAGGACTAAGCAAATCTGTTAACGGTTCCTTTTAATTCTGTCTCCACGTCTGAATCTCTAAACATTGTCCTCTCCTCTATTATGAATCTATAGATATATAACGTAAATATAAATCTTCTTCAAGCTATCACGATTGTTCTTGGGATCTTTGAGACGTTAGCACTATTTCCATAAATATCACACCATATGATGTACTTCATTGTATATAAGTGGATAGCTTTATTTCTAACACAATAATTTAGTTTTTTAACATCTATGATAATTATATTACAAATATGATAAGATTAGCAGGAATACGTAAAGCATCTTCTCAACGTGAACTGGTACAAATAATATAATAGATTATCTAAATCTTAATAACAATATAGCCTAAGTCCTTCAAATCACTCATATTCTCATTACTAACACAGTGTTCCAATTGATAAATACGAGCTAATTTTTAAATGCCTGACTATGTATCACCCATTCCCAAAATTAGCTATAATTACTCCAAGTGCCATTATAAACTTCCGCTGTATAAAAGGTGAAAAATACTCATCGAAACTGTGTACCGACTTTTATCCAATAAGTTACAAATTTCTTACGTTTTATCTGATGTGGTTATGAGAGTCAACTAGAGCAATTTCAAGAAAAATATAATTACCTTCAGTACAAAACGTATACGCTCTCAATTTATATTTAAATTTTTCTTTCTCATCTTGCTGCGAATCTCCATACCACCCCACTACTACAGCTGCGAGGACACGTATCTAGACTCTTTCTCTCTGGGCGAGCACCCCTTTTCTGATTGAGCGCCACGCAAAATGCATACTTATACTACGCTTACCCACAGATTTATTCACAAATATATTAAGTATGTTATATCTCTACCGTAGGTTCTGTTTAGCCCAATTTATGTTGAAGAATGAAAACATTTTATAACATATCAGAAACACTTGCATCATGATAAATTATGTCATAGATAGAACCCAATTCTTCTAAGATGAATTGTGATAGAGTGCAAAAATTGAGAGACTCCTTACGATTTTAGAAGAGAGATTGTTCTTCCAATTGGACCTGGATAATATCCATGACCATTATATAAAATAATTTATTATCCTAAAAGTGTCCATAATCGAATGCCAATATACTGAACAATTTTGCTTCAAAAGAAACTTCGATTCTTAAGCACACTAATGTTGTCATGGGAGGTATTGCTTTACCGTACCATCACAATAGATTTTCCACAGTATTCGAGTCTTAGATATGTGGCAGACGGCTATTAAAAATATATATGACCTCTACAATTGTGTTTAATCGCTGACTTCTTCAGCTTGATATTCTTCGAATACATCCCCTCATGAATTTGCTGAGAGACTGGACTGAGGATTGAAAATATCGCCTATTCTTTGCAATGCCAACCTGTGTCGTTACAAGCATCAGCTCTTTTGCTTGAAAACCTTGCAAGGCATCACTTCCCAATTAGGCGAATATTGATTAAAATCGTAGCGTTTCGGAGGGGGGGGGGGGGACATCTCGACATGCCAAACCTCGACCACCCCTGGCCTTTAATTTGCAGCCCCCAACTAGACAAGGCACAAGCGCGCCACCGTCCGAACAAAAGCTCCGCTTCCACCCGCCACCTCGTTGCTCGGACCTCCGCCTCCACTCCAACCGAACGGCGAGAGGCATTTCTGCGCCTCTTATGGAGCGACTGTACAGTCCGCCCTCCCGGAACAGACGCCGTCTTACGCTCCGCAGTTCATTCCCTTCAATGGCAGACGTTGCTACGGCGCCTCAACTCTGTGACGGCTCACGCGAACAAACGACCTACTCACTCCCTGGATGAAGTCTAGCACGTCTACACGGTGGCTTGCGCAGTGTATTTCCCCAAAGATGTCTCTCATCCAGTGATCATTGCTCCCCCAATACATTCTAGAGCAAGTGGATGGTACTAATGTTCACACTACTTGCCACAGTTGTCTTTAATCCTTATGCCCCCTAGACAAACCAAGACAGGAGTCTCATTTTCGCGAAATGTGTCGTCTTTAAATCTTTTTAACTAATTACAATCCCAATGTTGAAATAAAACCAAACCCGAGAGATCCTGAATCTTAATCTCACTTCGATCTCGCCTCACCTGCCTCCTCTACCTTGGCGCCTCTGGGCTGACATTTCGGAACGCTGCTACCTCGCTCCGTGGCCTCCGAAAAGCCACGGCCCCCGCCCTCGCGTCCACGCCCTGCGCTGTCCAGCCTCCTGCCCGCCCAGCATTTTTCCCCATTTCCAACCGCCAGCGCGCCCCCGCGTCCGCCGCGATTATTGTTCGACCAGCGGGAGCCGTTCATAACTGTATATGAACTGGGGCGGCGCCATTAACTTCGTTCCCTGGTTCAGACCGGGGTGACGGTAACGTACCATAACGTGCTACTAATTCAGCACTACCGAACCTCATCATCGGACTCCTGAACTATCTAGGCCCAATCTATGGACGCCGGTCAGCCACAGAAATACCCTTCCACTCCACCTTCCACGGACACCGCGGAGAGCCTGGTTCCTTCTTGCTTGCTTTTGTCATACAGAAAACGCAATGGCAATGTTGCATGCCGTGTCATTGGAATATATTTTAACTGATTAAGACTTTAAAACAGTATTGTTCATATAAATAATACTTGTATAAACAAAGAAAGTGTATGTTGATGTAATCAGATAATCAATCCGACAAGTATTTTTACTTTCCGTCAGAGTAACGTTTACAATATTCCCTTTATTCCTTGAACTGTCTTCCTTGTTCTCCAATAGCTGTCTCTAATTCTCGCGTTGTCCACATATTCGTATCACGTCCTTCCCAGAGCCCCTCCTCTCTAATCTTCCGTTCCCAAACACTTCCGCCGCGAGAAGTGAATTAACATGTTGTTATTTCTTTTTAGAATGCATTTTTGTATCGTCTTCCATAAGCTGGTATTACATGAGCGGCAGATGAGGGACGACCCTTTTAGTCCCACTGTAGCCATACGGCTACATCACTTTCTTCGTCTGATTATACTGCTTGAAAATACTTTTACCAGTAATCGATATTTCTATTCATTTCTGTGACTTAATTGGCTCACTTAACACACATATCACGGATATACATTTGTTGTGTGTATTTCCGTAGTAATTTTCTCTTTGATGTGCGCTCACGTGTCCAGTTTGTCCCGGATAGTGAATTTATGAGATAATTATATATTACGTTTTGAAGAATGGAGTTTGTTTACAATACAGATTGCCACAATATAAGGGTATATGTAAAAGCTTGTAAAATATTTGAATAAGAAACGAGTTGATTGCATATGGCTACTACGGGCATATAAAGCATGTATAACCTACAAATGGAGTTTCGTGCAAATCTACTCTAACTACTTTACGAATGCTATTTAAACCTAATTTAAAGCGAAGATATTATTTTACTCAAATAGAAGCATGAACAAAGGTATAAATGTAAAATAAATTCTAAACGTCGTATCTTCTTTTATGTAGCAACGAGTTACACATCAGTAATCAGTTTTCCGGTCAAGATAATAAAGCTGTTGTTATAAAAATATCGTTGAATTCTGCACGGATGTCGAATTATATTAATGAAATTTTCTAATGAACAACGGCAAATTACATAATCGAAGGATATTATTTTCAAAAAAGGGAAAAGTATATTTCATATTTCAGATTATAACGAATTTACGTAAATTCAAAGGTTGAAACTTTGTATACAACTCCCTGCGTGATCACTGTAGCCTTATGGCAACATTTAATAAAAAAAATAATGTGTGTAAAATGTAAAAAAGACTGTCTTCTGATGTTCCCCTTAATCAATTTTATATCTTGAATATTATGTTTATTCATGATAAAGGAAATGAATTGATTGAAAGGGAAGTGCGCTCCTCGAAACGTGAAAGGAACGCAAAGACAACGTGGCACACGAGCGCGCTACGCGACGTGCGTTAAAACTAGCGTTCGTCACCAAGCGGACAACGGACGTCAAACGCTAGCCAACGAGTATTACTCCTTGACGCACGTTGTGGCTTCAATTTTAAATGTTTGGTGGGTGGCACAAAGCTTCGCGACGGATGTTCGCTATAAAACACACACACACACACACACACACACACACATAGTATAGATATATAATAGTATATATATATATATATATATATAAACACGCATTGCAGACCGATCAAAATATGGATAGAATAAACACGAAATCGAATAAGTAAAAAAAAAGAATAAATTTTAAGAATATGCTTGGGGAAAATATTTTATTTTTTACCCCGTATTTCAATCGAAAACCAATATGCTGCAAAACTTTTCTCACGACAGATAGTGTGTATTGAACCTAGTATGCGTGACTTTGACGAACTGACAAACCGAAACCAGGAATGTCGAGGTTGATTGTGGAAAGATATTCTCTCGTTGCGTGGCAACGCGCATTCTCGTAACTCCGCCCAAACACTTCAAGGGGTCTCTGCATCCCACACAGAGTCGCAAGTAATTACCATTTGGGTGGTCTACTTAAACATGATTTAAGAGCCCTAAGATTTTCAACGGATCTTCAGGAAGGAAGCAGTGCATACTAGCTTGCACCTCAATAGAAAATTATTTCTGAGAGGCAATTGGAAAGGTGGTGATATGCTGGATTTATCATTGTAAATTTTTAGTCTTGACGTAATTTATGAATATTGAAGGCAGATATGTATTTACTTACTCTTGTAGCTCATGGTACTGCTTACCTCCACCACTCATTGCCACACTCCAAGCACCGCAAGGGGCTACTCCTTCAGTGACAGACCATACTAAAGTGCAAATAGGTGTCTGACCTTAAAAAATTATTATCCCGTTCCAGAACCAAAACTATAAGAAATTAGTGTAAAATGAAATAAATTTACGTAAAACGACAAACACATTCATCCTCGTATTTTGTGTGCTGCTTGTTTTCGAAAAGTGCATGGTTCTTTCTCTGCAATAACATCTCATCTCTTTTTACAGGAAAACTATTGATTCGCTTTTGTATTTTGTATTAACAATTACGGAACCCGGTTTGAGCAATTTGCGCTTCTTCTGATTTGTGGCGTAGTGCGTGTGCAAATAGAATTGAATGGTTTGAACGAGCTGAATGACGGTAGAGGCTCCGTTGGGCGCATTGACAGGGCGCAGGGGGGAGGCCCCGAAGGGCCCTTCGTTGCGGTGCAAGGCACGTCGCACCCCCGGAGCTCTCTCTATCTATCTCTCTATCTCTCTCTCTATCTCTCTCTCTATCTCTCTCTCTATCTCTCTCTCTCTATTTCTCTATCTCTCTCTTTATCTCTCTATCTATATCTCTCTCTCTATTTCTCTCTCTCTTTATCTCTCTATCTATATCTCTCTCTATCTCTCTCTATCTCCCTCTATTTCTCTATCTCTCTCTTTATCTCTCTCTCTTTATCTCTCTCTCTTTCTCTCTATCTCCCTCTATTTCTCTATCTCTCTCTTTATCTCTCTCTATTTCTCTCTCTCTCTCTCTCTCTATATATATATATATATATATATATATATATATTTCTCTCTCTCTATCTCTCTCTTTATCTCTCTATCTATATCTCTCTCTCTCTATTTCTCTCTCTCTTTATCTCTGTATCTCTCTCTCTCTCGTGCCCTCTCTGCGCGACGTTTCGCTCCGACAGCTCCTTCCGGCCCTTCGGACCTTCTCCGCGAGATCACTCGGGGAGCATTTCGTGTCTAAGGCTTATACGCCCACTTACTGTAACGCTTTATCAAGACGAGAGAACACATTGCATTAAAAGTTTATATGGTCTCTTTATTATAAGTTATGATATAATACAATAAATGTTTTGTTATCTAAGGTTGCATCAACAACTAGGACATTAGCGACCACTATTGTATTTAACGTTATGATAAATAAGGAGATGACATGATATGGTGATGATAGGGGGTGAAAGGACAAACACAAATACAATCATGCCCGAGGCGGTACTCGAAGCCGAGATCCTTAGTTTGAGATCATCACGACACTACTGCCTTAACGATCTTGGCCTTCCGGACGACACAAGAACATTTGGTATGACGAGAATACGCTTTCAGATTTACTCATATTGTGACATTTTGCTACATCAGCGACACGAAATTCTGTTGCAATAAAAATTACATCTATAACACATTATTCATTTCATTGCATTACTTTTATGGTTTGGCCATTGATTATTACATATTACGTAGTGATAATTTTGTTAAACAGTCCGCTTCTCTGTTACAAGATACCTCCTAAACGTTAGCAAATTATTGCTGGTTCAACGAAATACTATCATAATACATTATTGCTTCCCCTATTTTTCATTATCATTTTGTTACTCCCATCTTCCATTTCATTTTCTCTTAAAATTATTTACCATTACTCTTTCACTTCCCTTCCCAATGACCTTTCCCACCTATATTTTTGAATATTTTTTCGGTTCCACGTTCCCCCACGTTCAGGTATTGTAGCTGTACTCAATCGCTTAAGGCTACTCCTTTCCTTAATCTGTTTTAAAATACAAATTTTAAAGTGAAGTGCATTAAGTTAGTACACAGATTGAATCCATTAATTTGTGCCTTTGTATTTTACGAATAAACTAAAAATATATATTTTCAGATAGAATCGTTGCGGATTTAAGACGCACATACCAATATTTATATTCAATAACTTATTTATTCACTCAAAGAACATGACGATTTTTCTCGACAAATTGAATAAAGGCAATTTTTTTAAAGCTTTAAATACACATGAATGAGAAAAAGTTTACTATAACTATGTAATCGGTATCAATCATCATATCGTTTTGTAAATCAAAAAAGGCAGATGAAAAAGCAAAAGACAATAAATATCCAATATATTTAGAACATATATCATTATGCGATATAGAGTAAGAAAAGTTTTGATATGTTATAGGAATCACATAATATTAGGAATTGAGTATCAGACCCAAAATTAATTACTTGCTTAGTTACTTAAAAAATTGCGATATTGTAGGAACAAATTATTCGTGCATCATTAATTATCATGAATCTTCAATCAAGCACAATACAGCGCAATGTTCTTAGTATTAGAAGACAGAACGTTCCTTACTCTTTGTTGATCAATCAGTGACTACCGAGTGGTAATGTGTAAAATAATCAGGCTATTTTGAACTGTTACTATCAATTCAGAACTCTCTAATACTCCGCAAATTTACTTTTTGTATTAAAATCAACCGGGAGAGGTAACTTAGTGCATCAACTGATGTCACTGCGGTGCCTCTCACCAAGTGGTTGTAGGTTCGAATGCCGACAGTGGCACGATTTTCTATTTCACGCTCCTGTGAGCTAGGTCGAATTCAGTCGCTGTGTAGGGGAATTGTAGACGCCAGCTGCGCTGATCGGTAGTTTTCCTTGGTTTCTCCGATGAACACTAGGAGGAACGAATTCCGAAGCAGTGTCCTAATAAACGGGCAAAGGACCACACGTGATCTTTCCTCCTTGGTCCTCGTTTCATCCTCGTTCCACACTTACACTAACATGCTTTATACAACAAAAGCCGGGAGACCGGCCTGGTGCGTAGAGCTGGTCCGCCGGATCTCACCGACCAGCGGGGCACGATCACAGCTCCTCCCGAGGAAGAAAATATGCACTACACTCACAGGACCAGAATCCTCGGTAGTTGACACGCCCGGAACAACTAACAACCGACCAACTATTATACTCATTCGTTCAACTGAAATCCTGAGCCATTCGTATTGTAAACACTCTCAATAACTGTGACACCAATAATTCCAATGAGTATTTGCTAATCCATTCATATTTTTGGACAATGCGAAACGATGTCGCAAGATACAAATATTATCAACATTTGTCTTCTGAGTACGATGATTCGGACAGGATGTAACCTGCATGGCTAAGGCAGCAAACAGTAGATAATCCACCAAACATTTATAGCGCTTTTTATCAAATTGCTTTATTATTTGCTCTATTGTTCATATTGATCCTATTAGTGCAATTGGCAAATATAATAGTTGCGCTTTAATGCATCACATACCCTAGAAAATAATAAATTATACTTCTCTTGAAAGGCATATTCTTTAGTGACTGTTACTAATCTTATTTAAATACCACGAACAAGAAACACAGATGACTACCAAGAACGCAATGTAAGCAACGTTAATGCTGTCTAAGGGTATCTTCTCCTGCTTGCAAATTATCTTCAAATATGTTTGAGCAGTTACTGTAAGCTTTTAAACACCAAAGATAGCATTTAGCATGTCAGCATTTCTAGGAACCGCGTTGAATAACATTCATTTCTGTTTCTATGTAGAACAGGCAAAGTCGCACTTAATAAAGAAGTGTTGGCAGCCAGACCATTTGCATGAGACATCGAGGTCACTTTTAATATCCATGTCGAAGCAGCGACATCTGGCTGTGCGAAACATAAAAGTCTCACTAATTACCAACTAATGCTCCAACAAGTTTGTTCTCTTGGATTCACGGCCTTTTTGTGTGCCACACTGTTGCTAGAACTGCAGAAATTAAATACCATATATTCTAAAATATTATATACTACCACCTTTAAAAAACATTTTAGTGTCGAACAGATAATCTGAAAGCAAAATTCTGTTTTTAAAATGGACTCCGTGAGAAAAGCACTTAGTTGAATGGTTTCTGTTTCATCTTTGTGAGAGGCACTTTGGATTGCATGTAGGTACGGAACGAAAAACACAAGTATTATCCCGTAGTCTGAATAGTCAAGCCAAAGCCGATCAGAAAGCCCAACAGAACTAAGCGGCAATATTCGACTTCTTTTCAACGTGACTGATCCCAAAAATAAAATTGACTACTCCTGGGTGTAATGTACAGTTTAGTTAAAGATTACGTTTTGAACTAATAAATGCAGTTGCGACAGAAAAATAGGTATCGTTACAATTCCTATATAGAATCTACGAGAATATTACTAATTTTCATGCAAAATTGAAAGAAAACCATGCAGGTTTTCACCGTGTGAGGAAGTCAAAGGAATCGGTAGAAACCCAGTAAAAAACTGTTCTACTACATAAATATCTTATACTACATTATTAAACTTCGTGATTACTTTTGTGTAAATGAACGTCCGCAATTATCGAATATTTAGAGACTTTACCCAAAATGACGATGCACCATAGTTCTACGCTAATAAAGAACGTAGTTTGATCAAAAAATTCAACACCATTTTGTGGAAATTTTGAAAATATTGAGGCTTTATGCAAAGTAATTCCCGAAATCAAAATACCATACTCATGATCTCTCCTGACGGATTTACCAAACTTCAACTCAAAATCTTTTTTTTTTCATTTTATTTTTGCAGTTTTGACTTTATGACTACGCTCACAGGCTAAGCACATCACACCACTGAAGGTAAAGATCAAGGGATGAAGAAAGTCATTCATCTACATCACCAATTTCAAATTCCAGCATAAATTGAAAGCTGTCTCCGGTTATGTGGAAGGCGTCTATAGTTTTGTTGGATACAAAGAAACTCGGCAGTTTTTTATCACACCTCTAATTGTTTTCAATGCACGCAGAAATTACAAGAATACTATGGAGCCTCCAACCATGATGAGAAGTGCTTGAAGTTATAGCAGTATTCGTTGAAACGGTTTTAATTAAAATGTATATCTGTATTAAGATACACAAGCCAGGTAATTGTAATGTGTTAAAAATTTTTTTTAGTTAGAACTTACGTAGCTCAAATAAAAAAGTACACGAAAGCGCCCGCACAAATCGCAAAGCAAAGCAGAAACTGGGGAGCGCCAAGTGGGTCTGTCCGTGCCAGAGACCTCATGCCCACCGCTCCCCATATTAAAGGAGAGATTAGCTCCCAAAATGGCGGCGGCTTTCGAGCGATACGCCGCACGGCGCTCGAGCCATAAACATCCGCATAATGACACCAGGCGGCGCGCCGGTCGCGTGCTCGACGCAGAAGGCGCGAATTATCCGATCGTATCGCGACGGGAGATATTGAGAGCTCGGCCGCCAGGGCGCCTCCGGAGGCTCAGACATATGACGATCACCCACACGACTTGCCGCTCCCCTGGCAGCGGTGGGACCGGCAGTGGTGTGCGTGAGAGGGTCAATTCGAAACCCCACTTCCACGAATAGGACAACGCGCGAGTAGTTTTCCATCTACTCAGGCATTCTCTGCGGAAAATTAGGACAACGGTACTGATAATGGGTAAATTAATATTTGAACGAAAAGAATGTTTGTAAGAAGTTTAATGCACCGGTATTTTCTCAATTCTTTATATCTCGATTCATGTAAACAGTAAACAAAAGTAAAATGTATTCATTAAGCGTATTTTCAAAAAAATCTTAAAATCTAGTGATCTTAATTCAATGGACCAGATAAACGATGTTTTTTGTTGGAAGTAAAGTTTCAACTGTGTACATTCAGTAACACTAACGTATGCTTCGTCGGAGTGGTTAGATTAGTCCCTGGCTTTCTGTGAGCAACAGGCACAGAATAACAGCGCCGTAGTCGATATTGAATTTCCAGATCAGTATATATAATCAAAATATCATCCCCTGAGAGAGCTGTTCTTGTCTCGCAGCAACTTGAAATTCAACGCGTGATAAGTCATTTCACGTAACGGTTCACCCGAATTCCAAACGTTTCACGCAAGTAGTAAGGATGGCGTTCACGGGATAAGGTATCAAAAGTATATGAAAACAGTCTGGTTCACTGAGTACTTTCTTAAGATATTTTTTCTTGTAATGAAGAGACTTATGGATGGGTTTAAATGAATATTTAGTTTGATGACCGAGAAATTCGTCATTCTTTGAATGACAAGTACGTCATCAAAATAACCACAGTGCATTGAAATAGATATATTCAGAGAGCAATGAATGAAGTGGGATGTGCTTATCCTAGGAGGGAATGGTGTTAAGTTCGACGTTATGAAAAGAGGCCACGGCCAGAATGACAATTCCGGAAGGCTAGTACAGTTGCCAGAGCAAATATCTTTCTTTCCCCGGCTGGCCCCATCTCATGCTAATGTTCAGGGGTGGGTGAGGAACTGATCGTTCTGCACCACAAGTATTATCTGCTAGGATCTTCTACAAGACAAAAGAGCAAAACATGCCAGAGCTGCGGGGATGGCTTTTCGTTTTATCTCATACCACCTTAGAAGCAAAATTTTCTCTATCCCGATCGTTCATTTCTCAATCCGTCATATAGTGCGAGGCAAAACAACCGTACGTCTCACGAGTAAAGGAAAGCAAATAGAAAAGTGAAACATGTTCCACGTCCAAATGTCACCAAAGACGAGAGCATTAAAGCTCTGTAGCACCAACGAGGAAAGCATAATTATGAAGATCCCCATGTTTTATAATGATCTTACTTTTCGAGCAATGATTTTCGAGCGATTCGAGCGATATATGAGTAATGAACAATGATGATGTTCGACTTTGGTGGAAAAGAGTTAGGAAGGGAAGATGCAAATTTCAACTTGTGGTGGAAAGGGAGGCAGGAGAAAGGGCGGTCCTGAGGAAATCAGGGGTGTATCTCTTTGTCCACCCAAACTTCATGTGGATTGGGGAGCTGGATTTCGGTTTCGAAAGCTTGAGAGCGAGTGTTCTTGTCTTCACGGGTTACCCTTAATATTTTGTTACAAACCTTGTGAAACAATGTTAAACAAGTGAAGCACAGGATTTTTGTAAATAATCCACAATTATCTGCTATCCTGAACCCAATTTATATACTCTAAGCAAGTTGTAAAAGACTACGTTCCCGAAAAACGTCAAAGGTTCTCACACAAGAGAAATTGTACAAAGCTTCAAAAATAATAATAGGATAATATAATTTGGAGTAAGTAAATACATAATCCATGAATTGTCTAGTCCCACACTTTAACCTTTTTCTTGCATTCTATTCCCACATCTCTTCTACCTAATATATTGCACGTTCTTACAGGAAACACAATTGACAAATGTATGCAACTCACCAGCTCTAGTCTCCCCTCACACGATATCGGAATGCGCTCCCTCACCCGCAACAGAAACAAAGCAGCCCAGCTCGCTTCCATCCAGAGGGGATAAAACAGAGTTAGTTGAGGAACATTGTAGTTACATAATTATCCGTGTTTCCATTACATTTATTTGTAAATTCAAGAATCAATTGAGCGTTTCGTGTAATTGTCACTTTCCAATGAAATTATTCAAACTGCCGTCCGTTGCATATTCATTAACTCGTTGACACAAACGAGGGTGGGTCGGCGAGGGCCTAATTAGAACTTTCGGCTGCGCTGGCTGTTTACAGCGACACAATCGCAACGAAGACTCCCGGAACGGCCGACAGAGAGCATCAGAGGCGTCAGCGCAAAGCTCGCGATTCAAAGCCAAGGTTTGCATCGGGGAGAAGGAAATTGTCAGTCGTCAGAAAGGGGATAATGAAACGTCTTTCAGCGCTCACTCGTGAAAACTAGCTCTTACCTTTGCTATCTTTTGTTTAGAAAGTATTACCTTACCGCACACGTACCGTAAAGAAGTCATGGTCATGTGAAACAACTGCGCGCTACAAAGTAAACAAAACACTGACAAAGGCTGCCGACTGCCCCCTCGCGTATTGAGGATAATCCCAAGAATGTAAGTTCTAAGTTTCCATGGATTCGTATTAAAACGATGTTCGTGTGTCGTACGAAAGCGACTTTGCGAATTCATTTGAAAATGTCTATCTGAGCACGTCGCCTCGTCAGTTATTTCATCAGCACGCCAAAAAACCTTCACCATAATGCTACCCATGGTTGTGGTTACTTGACTACGTTAGTGGAAGGTGCCGGGTCGTCACGAAGGCAATTTAAATCATGAAAAGTGTACAAAGATTTGGC
>BOPP01000188.1:858709-874120 GCA_017312745.1 Gryllus bimaculatus | reverse complement strand
TCTTAGTTTGTGCCTTGTGCGTGGCAGCAGCGACAGTGCCTACATGTAGCGCTGACCATTGCGTTGGCTGGATAGAAAGTGATCACATAAAAGAGCTAACAGGCGAGAGCGTCTAGAAAAGCGGGTCAGGTAGCAGCAGTAATGACCATAATGCTGCAGCATTATCGCAGTTAGGTGATAGTGTTGGGTCGTAGAAGGGCGGGAGGAGGTCGGAGGAATACAGAGCCTCTGCACGAGGAACGGCTGCTGGGGCGAGGCGGGGAAGGGAAGCCAGGCGAAAGCCCTTCAAATGAACAGTTCTCGTCACCGCGCCCTCCCGCCTGCACCTCCCTCACCTTTGCCGCTTTCGAATTCCATCGCCCGCCACCGATTGCGTCCCTCGCCCGTGCTGTGGGCTCGACCCGCCAGTCCACCCGCAGAGGATTAACATGCCAAAGGACGAAGGGCGCCGATCGATGCACGAGAGATCGCGTTCGTACAGAGACTCGGAGTTTGGGGTTGGAAGGTCGGGCGCGCACCAGCGGCGTGTATAGGGGCATGAAGGAAACAAGAACGGTCTAAAAATAGAGTAATCTGAGACAATGCAGTAAATGTAGGCAAATGGATGGAACGAGAGATCAGAGGTGGAGAACCAGGTGAAGGAGTGCATAGGGAATGAGGAAGGGAAGTGGGAACAACTAAATTCAATGGGGAGAGTGGGATTAAAGGGAGGGGTAAGCTTTGAAAGGAAGAGGGTAAGATAACAGGGAGATAAAACAAAAATGAAGAGGTAATAAAGACGCGGGAGGAGAAGCGGAATAAGAACATGGAAAATTGCAAATTAATTGATTGGTTGAGTGGTAATTGCAAACGCATCAATAGTCTGTTAGCTTTAGTGCACGTTTCATAGCGGGATGTGGCGGTAAACGTGCAAACGGCCAAGCTACGGCGGCTTGCCGGGCATTCCCTAAACAGGCAGCGCCTACTAGCGGGACACCGCCCCACCCGGAACACGGTCTAAGCTTCAAACTATTCTCCCAATATGTGAGGTAGAGCATAACGAAATGTAAGAAAGGATGGCGTGCTCTCCCTGCTTAAGTATTCACCTGGCATGAAAACTACGCGCCGGAGCAGCCGTCCGCTAGGATTCTCCTCCAGACTCAGCATGAACGCATCGCAGCAGTGCGCTATACCGGATATCCTGTCACCTCTGGGAGCGGAACCCTGGGACCCCCTGCCGAAGGCTCTGCTAGGACGTGAGTTGAGGCCCTCGGTCAGATTTGCCGGTGCGAAGCAACGAGGGAAGGGGAGCGACAGTGTATGCAGTGAGGTGGACCCAATTCTCGCTTGTGGATCTTGCAAGGGCCTTTTTACACAAAGCTTAGCTTAATAGTAAACATCATTGCCCTGTCTAAAGATCGTTTAAATGTTAAGTGGAAGTAATTCATAAAGCTGCACATGCATGCAGAGGCCATAGGTGGAAAGGAATGGGATCAGAGAGGAACTAATTAGAGAATAACAATATAGAGGAAGGTTGGAGGATGACAAAAATAAAAATTACATAGGAAGAAGATGAAAATGGAAGTGTACGAATGCAGTGAGAAATAGTTGATAATGAGATTAAAGAAAGTCACTGGAGCCAAAAATGCATACTGAGGTCATTACGGAGTCAATGTACTCATTATTCTGCTTTAAAATAGTGTTTGTATTTTGGGTAATTTTCGAAGGAAATCCACATTATTTTTGTCATTGATTGTGTAAAAATTTTCATATTACTTATTCATTAAGTCTTTTGACTACTGAAGTTGGATACTATTACACACACTTTGTCCTATTTCCCCACTCTAGAGTTGGAAGTATTCATTAAAAATACTCGTCTACACAACATAAAGATATTACAAGGTACGTCATACTTGCAGTTCCTGCATACACTTTTTGATGTAATTAGTGGTTATGAAACGATTTTCTTGTGGGTTTTGTGTGTGTTTTCCTATTTCCCTTACCTTTCAATCCAACTTTTCTTCATCAACATTCAAAAAATAAATCATCTACTATCTACTAAAACTATTCATCTATATTACGACGAAATTTGAAAACTACCAACCATATATTGATCAAAAATATATCATATAATTTATTGCATGTTTCTAATGTCTAATTTACGTTACGCGAGTTATTTATGAACTCATGTAATAGTAATTATTTCAGAAAAAAACTTTTATTCTATTATGTTCCTCGTTAGTAATCTTATATTTAATAGCACCACTTAATGAGTACATTTGAAAAAATATTTAAAATCAAAATCTTCGAAAGTGAGCAATATAAAACATCTCATATGTGCTCACCCCACAACCTGCCAATACGAGTGGAAAGTGCCGCTAAATTTATTATCAAATCGATGTCAGCTAGCGCTGCTTTTCATTTGTTTGCGTCGCGTACAAGGACCCGACATCCGTAGGGTCCAAAGGGCTAATGCAGCTAATGGAGGCCATTGTATCCCTCTCTCTGAATCTGTCGCATGATGTATTGCCCCGGAGTGATAATGGAATGGAGGAAATGAACTTTAGGCCACAAATGAGCTGACTACCCATTGCTACTCCAGCATAACATATCCATTACCAGTTTACATGTCTAAAAATTAACTCTTTATATTTCAAATACTATATTTCGAATACTTTGAAACTAGAGCAATGGTTTTCTTCTCTGCGAATTAAAATTCAGAACTATTATTCCTCATGTTATAGCGTACACTATATACACGTCTACATCAATCAATGTAGGGTATACATTTACGTATCTTAGAGTCTTATCAAAGGATGAGTTTACCAATTCTGAACAGAAATCAGACCAATATTGATTGTGATGGCACTGCCAGAAGAGAATATTAATTACATTTAAACTAAAGCGATGATAAAAATGTCTACAATTGGACCTAACTAACAACGAAGCGATAATAACCTGCTCTAAAACGATCATTGAATTTGAGGTAACACAAAATTTCCATAATTTCGAATACAGTACATCTTCTGCAAATAGTAAAATCACGATAATTTCCGCTTTGTTCCATTATAATAAGTCACAAACTAGTAAAATTCAACTTTCACCTAATAATCTACATCATAAATTATTGTGATATGAAACAGTGTGCATACAATTTTTGCCATATCATTATGACAAATGAATCGATCCGTGAATGACTAATCAAAATAGTGTTAATTCTCATATAAAACTGGAAAAAATGGAATGGACAGAAAACGTAAACTACAGGTTGAACATGAATTAAAAGGAAGTATTCTATTTTCGCAACACGATTTTCTATTACACTGATTAAAGGAAACTCGATATTATTTAGAAAATTACTTATTTAGGCTGACAGAACAAAGTATGAAATAATCTCAGACATGTTGCAACTCATGAATTTCCTAACTGAATTGTCTGTTCCCAACTGGACTAAGTCTGAAACACTGTTAATAACAGTTTCTCTTGTGATTCGAAGCGCCCTAATTTCGACACAATTCAGCTTATTTTGTAAACTTCCATTGCACGCTTTCGTTAGTACAATACCATTTCTAATTTTTCTGTGGGATAGATGTACGTTTCCACATAAAAGAGCAACTGGAAAACCGTCCGCGCCTCCCAACTTTCGCTACTTAATGAAAAAGTTGAAGCGGGGGCTTCTCTCGCCACTGTCTCGTCGCGCACAGCGCCTCTCGCGGGTCACACTCGAACCCACTCCCAGCTAACAGGCGGCTGCGGCTGCCACTTGTAGCGCACTATTACATCCAGCGCATTTACCGAAAAACTATCGACATTTAGTTGAGCAAAGAGATTTACTTTCTTTCTACACGAAAAATATAAACCTTTTAAATATATGAAATTTCACACACATCAAAATCGTAAAACCTGCAGATGAGGGTGATAATCCTATTGTCTTGCGTTCTTCTCCATACAAATCTTTAAATTCGATTATCTAAAACTTCAAGAAATGTTCATTCCAAAATTTAACCCGAAATTTCTGTGTAACTATAAACAGAGTAACAACATAATAAAAGTTTGGAGGGTTTGCTTATTTAAGAGCAGCGCTTGTTCTGCAGAATACAATCCTACCAAATCACATTTGGTCAACGAAAAAAGACAGCTTGCCCTACAGACTGGAATGATTTATTAAATCGAAAAGCATAATCTTTATTTCTAAAACTAATCATCCACATTTCAACATTTTAATTATTTTCTTTAAATATATACTTTGCACCACGTCTATCGACCTCCTGAACTTCAAATTCGCAATGTGGAAATTATGTACATCAAGTTCCAAATTTTATGTGTATTAAGATCGTAAACATTTTATTGCGAATAATTGCTGAGGTTCCTACGAATCTCATAGCATGTACTTTGCTTCTTCGTACAACGAATACCAAGATAAATATCTGCTTGGAAACCATGCCACATCGGTAGGTGATTAACATGGGACCTTATACTCCGGACTCTGAAAAGAATGTGGGCTTTTTCAAAAAATAATGGTCGTATTTTTTCTCTTTATTTACTCTCAAAACATTTTATGTAACATTTTTACAAGTGAATTTAAATTTCGTAACATAATTTATCGAAAAAGGAATTTTAAACACCGATTTGGAAAACTATATTATTGTGTCGTGGTACTCTATATTTAACAACATTTTAGGGACATTCCAAGAAGAAATATCTGGAGATTCAAGAACTCCCTCTTAAATATATCTATGCAACTTGCCTACAAATAATCTATCTAGAACAGTCAATCGGCATCTTCCAATAGCGAGAGGCGGCCGCACAGGTTTCAAGAGGCCTTGCATCGGAAGACTTTGCACAGAGCGTCGCCGCATCTTTTGAACAGTTGAACAAGCTCACGTGCACTCGCAGGGCACGTGCGATAAGCCAATGAAAGCGTACTACGTCACACATTACCGCAGGCAGCAATTGAGATAAGTTTATCATTATGTAAACACACAATCACTGCCATGATTAAATTACAGAACCCCCAAATTATCACCCTCCTGGTTAAATTTAAAGCCACAAAAATGAGCTTACAAAAATTGCTGTGTTGATTACGCATTGCATTTCCGGTTCCGGAGAGTCGACTGTAGATTAATATTTCCGCGCTGCGCGTCGCTGCAAATTCAGAGAGAAAAAAAGCGGCGCGCGCCACGAACGGACAGACGGGCGGACGGGCGGGCGGGCGAGGGACGTCGACATTTCCAGTGAAGATTTCGGCAAATAGAGCGTGAAATATCGGCCGAGATCCGGCCTTCCCCCTCCCCTTCAGATCGTTTCGCTGCCTTTGACGGGGAAGAGGGGAAGTGAGGGGCGTTAGACTTGTTCACAGTGCACATGGAGCGGCCGTCGCTCTTTTACAACCCGCTGAGTTAGCTGCACTCGGCTCTGCCCTGAAAGTTCAAGAGTTCCAGTAGAGACGGTGGCGGATTATCGGCATTGGCTCACAGATCGAATTGTAGATGCCGTCTGTTCTGGGTGATCGGCTAAGAGGTTTCTCAGATTGATACCAGGCGAATGCCGTAATAGTACCCTTTTAAATAGGTCACAGACTGCGGAAGATCATCGCTTTCGCTTTCTTGACCTATCGCATCATTTGAATGTATTACACTACTACGCATGTCGCGAGACCAGCTAAAAACTCACAGCTTCCGTGACTGGGGCGGTACCTAGCTGGGAGAAATGCCTCGGAGGGAAATCCTCCATAGGCCGACTTGGAGAGTTTCTGACTCTCTCGATGGTAATGAACATTCAAAGACTTCAATAACTAAAGATTCAGGAAGAAGGGATACATGATAGCAAATGCAGCGAAGAGTGAAATAAAGAAGAGCAAGAGAAAGAAGAAGGAGACTCGGCAAGTTATTCTGTACAGGAGCGTTCAAAAGTGAAGAAAAAGGAAGTTTGCGATATTTTTGAAGTGTTCAAACAAAGTGAGAAGATGAGCTCCCGCAAAATACCCGATTTCTCTGCGCAGTAGTACGAGTGGTCTAGAAACTGGGAGAAGGGCCTTTCTTTCAACCGCTTCCTCCACTTCAAAGCGCCCCCTTCCCTCTTGGGCCGCGAGAGGGCTCTGCGGAGGTCACAGAGACGCCATCTCGCGCCAACGCACCTTTTGAATGTCGAGACATAGTATTCTATTCACGTAAGCAAAGAGCGTAGAAAACATTTTTTTTCCTCGAAAGGCGGCGGCGAAGTTCAAAGAAGCGCAGCAAGACAAAATTTTGTGGCATTTTGGGGACACCCGTTCTCGTGGCATTTGCTGCATTTTCTAAATGAATCTTTGTTGTTGTTTTTTCTGTGTGCGTTCCATACTTCTACCCAACTTGTTGGAGACAGACGAGGATAAATTTAAAAAAGCTTGAAGCCTCTTTTGACAAAACAAATGTTCAAAAAATTGCCCTTATTGCACCCAAAATTACGCAAAAACGATATTTCGAAACGTTTATGACCCTATCACATACTTAATTAAACATGTTTTGGAATAACAGGTTTTATTAAGAAACAGTCTCTATATAAAATATTTTAGCTGTAGGAAAACCCGGAAAATAACAGAAGCAAATTCAAAAAAAATCAAGAAATTTTTCGAAAAGGAGATTGTGCCATTTTTAAGAGTTTTATTCGCTCTCCGAGGACACAATTTAACCAAGAAGGTTGGTGCCATTTTTAGAACAACCTGAAAAAGTTGAGCACCCCTAAAAATCAAAATATCCTTTAAACTAGGAGGACATCGAGTTCTATTAGATCGACCGGGAAATATCCATTTATTACATCTTGCAAGTCGAAAAAGTATTTTATAAAATAACTTCACGTTTTTCAGCTGTCTAAATAAGATGCTAAATTCGCGTAACAGGGCGGAGAAATTCACTTTAATGAACTATTTTGAGTTGGTACTAAAAGATTTATGGTTGTTCCAAGATAAGAGGACGCACAAGATTCGTGAATGGTTCGTCGTAGGTGTGCGATGCAAGCAGCATGGTTTAAAGGCTTCGCCGATTGTCTCTCCTGCGCAATTTCATTAGTGAAGCTTCTCCCGCTATCCGGCCACCGTGGAGTCACACTGCGCGGGGAAGGGAGTTCGAACCCCGACCACGGCCCCTGCCTGGGCACCATTGTGCGAGGCTCAGAGCCCCGCGGGGTGCCTAGTTCCGCTCGGCTCCCCGGGGAGCGCCACAGTCACTGCGCCGCCCTCCCCTCCGCTCCCCTCCGGCGAATTAACTGCGCCCGATTGCTAATTCCCAGGTTAAATTCCCATGAATTACGCGCAGGCGCCGCGCACCACACTGGCTCCAAACGAAGCGGCGCCGCGACCACGCAGTGCGCACCTCCCGCGAGGAATCCAGGATTTTCTCACTTGCAGACACTTCACGAGACGATGACTTTTCAAAGAAGCAATCGGTCATTTTCACACTCAGTCATTTTCAACGATTTTTTTGTGTAACCGAGACTACTTAAATAGACAACATAGACACGCGGTACAAAATATTCTCAATGTAATTCAAGAAAACAACACCAAATCATACCGACATTGTATTCTTACTTAGAAGTATTACGGTGAACTCTTGCCGTTAACCTATCAAAAGCTGTATTTCAAATTAACTGGGATTTCAAAAAATTCATTTCCAAAGGCATTTCCTAAAATTCTACCTTCAGCAACATCTCCCGAGTGAAAACGAACGCGAATGAAAACAGAAAAAATCGTATTTCTAGAACCAAACTTCTGTTGAGACATGCCGTTATTTTTCTAAAAGTCTTAATTCAATGAACTTCAAGTGACGATCGAATATCCGCATCCAAGAAACGCAGAACGTTAAATGCAAGAAGAAAGCTTCCAAAATGGATAAACATCATGAATCTGCTCATTTAAAATTGCTTTCATTTATTTCCGGTAGGTGTAAAATTGTAATTTTTTGGAAAAGGCCAGAAAAATTGATATGCCGTACTCGCTCTATAAATAATACCCATTCCTGAAGCTCTGTAGTAGACAGACCACTATTTCCGTTAAATCCAAACTATCCCTGGTAACTCACAAACTTTTCATGATTGTTCTAGGACAATTAATGCTTATATTTCTTCTACAAAAAGGGGTTGTAAGTACTTCGTTAAGAATGGTGTAGACACTTTATTATAGTATCAGTCATAAAGAAGTGTACAAAAATACGCATTCCCTGGGCCGAAATATGTAAGTTTATGAAGAAACTCTTTCCAACCTCGTTTTACAATTTTATATGCTGCCACGACGCATAATCTAGAAATGTATGATTCCGTTCCGTTCCATATCACCGATGACGACGCTTCCTTCCGTTCCATACTCCGAACCAACGACACTCCCCACCAACGCCCACCACCCCGCAGCCCTCCCCTCGCCTTCCGCTGCAAGACGCCCACGCGGCAGACGGAAGGGAACATCGGCCTCAGGACCTTCCGTTCCGTTCCATACCACCGATGACGGCTGAAAGCGAAGGCAATTACAGCCCGACACCTCGTCATTCGCAATGTTGGTTTTTGAATATTGGTCATAGCCTCCTCCACACCTAAGAGTACCAAGATGAAGTGTGAAAGTGCTGAAAACTGATTTCCTTGTAAGTATGCAATTATCGAAGCCTATTTATATAATTAATTGTGTACCCATGACTGTTTTGCCTAACAAGGCCTATTCATCCTTTTCGTGTGGTGCGTGCACAGAACTCGTATGATATAGTGGATCAAGCCTTGTCTGATATTTAATTTGACCTTATCAAATCGTAATTATATTTTCATTTAAGCTGTCCTTTTTCTCTGCGTAGTCATGATTCTTTTACATTCCCTTGGACAGGAACAACGATCATCGCTAACAATTTACTGAGAGCCCTCTCGCACACGAATGTATTCGGAAAATTTCGAATACCGTTGCTCGCACAGAAGTTCGCCGAATGCACTAAATTACGCTGGAGCCTGAGTCCGTAGGAAAACCAATGTGATTTCAGACCATTACCACTTCAGTGGACTAATAACTTGATGTCGCCTATTGCTTTGTTATTTGCTCCATGCCCATCTTGTTGGGTTTGGCAATATTCCCCTGCGATACAGCCCCCAGCGAAGGCGCGAAGACGAATCGCTGCTCCTTGTGTGTGTGTGTGGGGGGGGGGGAGAGCTCGTAAATGGCCGAGGGCGGAGCAATGGGCGGCACACCGCGCCCTTCGTCCCTGTCCCTTCTGCCCCCCTTCACCTCCGCAGGCGATGGCAATGAAAGAAGGGCTCTGTGGGCGCCCAACAAACCTCCACAAAATGGCCTTTTGCACACTCTCCCTCCGACGAATTTCTTAACGAACATGGTCCACCCCAGTTTAATTTTCTATACAGAAGCTCTCCCCATCTTCACAGTTGACATAACTTATAAAATGTAATAATAATAATGTTATAAAAACAGTTTGTATAGGAAATGAAATAATAAATATATGTGCAATACTTAGCAAATGTGTCCTAACGAGACTCATCACTAGTGCCATCACCTACTCGCCCTGTCCAGTTGCTCCCCTCCTCCCCCAGCGGAGCACAACTCAACCAACCGAGCAACGACCATGTCCTTGACCAGTCTTCGTCATTTGCGATAATGTGGCGTGTGTAAGAGAGAAAAGGGGCAACGGTTAGAAAGATAACATCTCAAGCCGATGGCGGATATTCAGTTAAGGTTCTACCCCGGCACTCGCGTGCTATTGGTCGAAGAAACAACGGACATTAACCTATATTACGAGAGCTGGCTGCTGGAGGTTCTCTTCTTACGGTGGCTGAATACGACCTCGCTATATAGCAAGTGCCCAAAATCCGCCTCTGCCGGGACTCGAACTCCCGAATTTCTCAGTTAATCGCCGCAGAATAGAAAGGCAATGTTAGTAAGATAAGGTAATATCCGCAAGGAATGTTGACTGAGCTATCACCCAATTTGGTAGCAGCGAAAACTACAAAACTAGGAAAGTGAAAATGGCGATACAAGCAGCCCCGAGACAACTACTAACATACACAGACTGCACTTCTCCGATTAATACTATAACCTATTTACCATTGAGAACCTGATGTATAACCTTTTATGTTTGTGCGCCAGGTATATAACCTTTCGTGGTTGTAGGTTACATCACAATTTCTTTTGAACATGTACAAAAATTATTAACCTTTCTGGAATCTCATGGATATGGATTCTCTGTAGTAGCAGGATTCTCACGCTCATTCAAATCAAACAAGTATATTTTTATTTACAATATTTAGTATAACCTCCTTTTACCATTTCTGGCTCATTTACAAATAGAAGGAACACACATATAACAATTAAATGAAATGTTTCCTGGAAGAAAAAGAACAATCCTTACACGCTAACATTTACTGTACATTTTTCACTAATTGTCTTTTCTGATTACCTTTTCATTCATAGTATAAAATAATATCATAGTTAAATTTAAATTTACGATACAATAAAAAGATTGATTGATACAAATATAAATTAACCTTTCACTAGTTTAAAAGTTTTTTCTAGTATGACATGATCTGACTAGAAGTTCAAATATTAATAGTATTCTCATTGGATCTTCCACTTGAATCCACCTGCAGGTTCACGAGACATCGGCTAAACCAGGGGTTTGCCGTCTTTCTTCCTGCGGTCCCGGGTGTTCAAGTATTTCTTTTTCAGTCACGTAATGTGCAAAGAGGAAATGAAATCGACCCAAAGTAACGTGCAATGGAATGCCTAGTCCAACAACCACACGAAGATATACTTCCTATTTATAACCATACAATACTACTCTGAATTATAACCATGGAATGAAAAACAAGAAATAGAAAAAACTGAAAGGAAGAATAATTACGTGTAAATAGCACTCATAATTATAGCGCACGTGCTTTCCGCTTTCATTACATTGCGATAGTTTTCCATAACGCACACTTTCGTATCCGTATTTGTTTTAATTTCATATTTAAATTGAAGTAAGTTAAAGATATTGAAGACCTTCCGGTAGTCGTCCGTGTTGGAAGGAAAGATTCATCGTTCTGCTCTGCTACGGAACACAGCCTGTCCGTTCTGCTCTGCGTATAGAAAGACATTTCCACAAGAGCCGACCGTTGCCTCGCTTACTAGCTAAACTAGCGTATCCTATTGTTTCCTTCAGACTCTAGACGAGCGTCTTTCAAATCTACTTCCCTCTCTGGTAACAAGAATGTGTCACGTTTTTAACTTTACTGTAAATAAATAATACTAAATGATTCTTACGAAACTATTTTAGAAGCATTAAAATTTCGGAAAACGATTTTATGGGGAGAGTTTCAGATATCACCGTTTTTCCCTAAGGAGGAACTATTGATATTATCTTACATAAAATATTTGTGTGCCTAGTTACGCAGTCAATAAAATTTTTATTTTTTTGTTTTTATATTTTGATCGTGTTGAATTCATAATGAGCAACCCAATAACTGGTTTTTACAATTCGTCAAGAGAGTGCGTAATGGAATCTAAATTTGTATTCATTTTGTAAAGTTTATATTTAGAGTAACGAAAGGTGAGTTGGGTGGTTGGTTGGTAGTGATACCGGGCGCGTAAACCACAGAGCTCATTAGTCTGGAAGTGTAGTGCATGTTTTCTACTCGGAGGGCAGCGCTGATCTTCCCCCGCTGGATGGCGAGATCCGGCGCTGACCTACCGTCGGCCAGCGGGATTTCCCTCAACCAGGTATCTCCCATTAGCGGAGCACCGTCCCAGCCCGAACAAGCTCTACTATCCCGACCGGCCTCGCGACATGTGTGCTTGTTAGTGTAAATGTGTGTACGACGTGAGGATACGGCAAGACGGCTTAAACGGTAGATCGCGCTGTCCGTGGCCAGTTTGTTGGGATACTGCTCCAGTATTCGCTTGGTGTTAAACGGGGAAACCCTGGCAAACTATCGGTCTGAGCAGCCGTCCTCTAGAAGTCTCCAGACAGCGACTGAATTCGACCTAGCTGACGTGCTAGTGTTGAAAATCTTGCCACCGTCGGGACTCGAACCCAGAACCTTCCGGTCAGAGACACTCGAGACACATCAGTTGATCCACTGAGCCACTTCTCCCTCATAGACCTGAGTAAGAGGGTAAATTTGTCTCTAAATTGCAACCCCTAGTAAGTGACTTCTGTCCTCGCGAGCAGTGATGCGTCTCCTCAGCCTCGTTGTGCCAGACGCCTCCTCTGCGGAGACTCTGAATCAGCTTCCGGGCGCGACGGATAATCCCTCCTTAACGTCCCCCTCACCCTCCCCCGCAAGAAGCGGAGCAGCGCAGCGGTGGCGCAGCTCGGCGACGTCTTTCGCAAACAAGTCGCGCATTCGTTACTTCTTGCGACAGCGCAGGCGGCGTCTGGGGCGGAGCAGATCCGCGCCATAATTTCTCTCCGCCCCCTCGCCACGGCCGCCTGGCATTAGGCGCGGATTCCGAGCGGACACTTTCGGGGCAGGGGGCCTTGCCTCACCACCCGGTTTGTTTATATCAGGGGCCGCGCAAATCTTTTGAGTGGAGATGATGCGCCGCCCCGGGCGATGGGCGAAGCGCCGAGTGCAGGATTGGCGCCCTTTTAGCGTATTTGTTCGCTGGTTGGGGCGGATTTTCCCCAACGCGATTTTGATTCCAATCGCGTCGCGTAGGTTCAAGATAGGAAATGTGGATGTGTTGGTCAAATTAAATGTGCCTCTGGAACGCTTTCGGATCACGTTCAAACAACAGTTCTATTCAATGAACTTGTGAGAGCTTCTACAGCATACAAATAAATTATTCACGAGCATTAGGTACATACGAACCACACTTTTTCAGAAGAGAAACTATTTTTATACTAAATTCATTTCATTTACAGCAATCCATCGTAAAATAAATGTTGCGGGTTATGGTTTCTATTTAGCAACATGAAATTTTGTTTATCTGTTAATAACAACTCATACATTTGCAATCGGCCCTCTCACACCCATGCATTAACTACTAGAGAAAGTAACAGGTCAGTGGCTCTGCATTGAGGTTGGCCCACAAACCGCCAAATTGAGGGCTGCAGCAGGTATGGACAGCTTCCCTCACTCCGCGTATTATGCAAATCGGCTAGAAATGATAATTATTTTGCATACTAACACATCATTAACGAAATGTTTTGGGGAAACATTTCATAATCAAAAAACGTAACTAATGGAGCAATGATTATGAGAAATATATGCTTCACCCGTTAGTTCATTGCAAGCAATAAATAGCAATTGTCGGTTGGACGTCATTTACATTCGCGAGATTAATAGGATTTACATTATAATTATTGTGAAACACTTCATCGGTTTTAGTGCAGATTAAAATATCTACGTTCCTGTGGAATGAGACTCCCTTAGCTTCAGTGACATCACGCGGTAAATGAGGAAACTTGTCTCAGCATTTTTCGGGCAATAACGATGCGCATGCCTACTTGATCAACGCCATCTACGTTTTAGTTTTCAGTAAGTGCAGACTTTATATACGAGCTTGTTGGTCATTGGCCGCAAGTGCCGCAAGAAGCTCTCCCAGTCTGCAAGGAGGATGCTCAGCTACAACCATCGCAGAGAGCAGGAGAAGGGCAAGGTATCCAACTCAATAGAGCTCGCGACCGCTGCATCCCGAGGAATTGGCGCGAGGGTTAAAAGAGAGGGTTGCACAAACTTCATCACTAGATACCTGCGCCATGACAGCCTTTGAGAGACGATACATTAATATTGTTTTCTGTTATTGTTTTCTTAGATATATTAGATATAAAACTTAGATATATTATTTCCATTTATCTCTTTAAAGTAAAAGAAATGATTCATTAAAGTAAAATAATATATCAACGAGATTTCAAATTTTCAATTGACAGTAAAATTAAACATCTGTAATCAAAAGTATCTTTATTTTGTAATCGCGTTTACTTACGTGATATGATAGCATTAACGAGCACTTTAGATTTAACAGACAAAGTTCCTTGTTAAAGCGCTGATCGTCCGTGCGCGAGAATTGTTAGTTCGTAGAGACTTGTTAATATATTTCACACTATTGCTAAATAAACAACTGAATGATTTAAAATAAAAAACGAAAACAGGAAAGAAATATTCATTATACACATCCCTGCCTCCCACCAAAATGTTTATAAAATGCATATTTTAAAAAGGAAATTAAAAAATAAATAGTAATAAGTAGTAAAGAAATTCAAACCCCGGCTGAAGCCACTGCTCCCCTCCGCGCGCCAGTTCAGCTTGCGCGTGTACACCCCTGTCTGCATTTGGAGGGGAAGTGGGAGCGGAGTCGGGGGAAGCTGTCCCAGGCGGCACGTAGCTCGTACGGGAGAGGGGGCGTCCTGGGGGTAGAGCCTCATTCTTACGGCCTTCGTGGTCTGGCATCGAAAGTGAGGAGCCTCATTGCGATCGTAATTTGTCAATATAGCGCCTGATAAACAAAACAGTGCGTGTGTAATTTCTACTACATTCTCGTACCAACGACGTCTGTGATAGGTTCGTGCGAAGAAAATGGAAGAATATTGTTTCTTGCGGAAATTGTAACAAAAAGTAACAGTTCCTTTCCAATAAAATTTCGAGAAATATATTAAATTGAGTGTGATATATTTGAAAGTTAAATGGAAAATAGATGTGAATGGCGAAAATAAAACAGTACTTTTGGGTATTTCCTTTCATTACTTTATGCAATTTAGAAAAACCCGTTACATAAAAAAATTACACTCCCCGTATGAGAGCGGTGTGCCTTGTACACTGTTGCAGGTGGAAGTAACAACTCAAAAATCATCTTTAGCCCATAGCAGAAAAATAACAGCAATTATTGGGATTTTATATTCGAAGGACAAAGCGAAATTGCAATATTCATTCTATTTCAAAACAAATAATGTTTACGACCAATCATTTCTCTTTTATTATTTATTTCATCTGGTGCTTAAGGCATATTAATCAAATTCATAAAAAAGAGATATATGGTGTTGGTTGTGGACCGGATATGAAGTATTCAAAAGGCTCCCACGGCCACAAGGAATCCGAAATGTTAAGAAGGCAATGAAATACGTATATTATTACGTGTTTTGATTCAGGGTCAATAACCAACCAGAAAGCGTAGTTTTTCTGCCTATAGTAGTTTATTTATTATAAACGTTCCTTTCAGGGGATGAGTGTCAAAAGAATGAAGACGGAGGATGAGAATCTCGTTTTGTGTTCTCCAGTAGAGCGGTGGATGAGGCGAGCCTGATGCCGTGGATCTCGTCTGTCAGCTCAAAAACAAATCGCCGAGGCAAGCGAGCGAGACCTCCTCCCACGGCCCCAACGTCTCCAGATTACGCAGATGGAATACCCTGCCACGCAGGAAGAGCGCAGGCGGGCGGAGGGGAGAAGGCAGCAGGGGGCCTTGGCCGCTAATTCGGCGGGGAGGAGCGGGGCGGG
>BOPP01000188.1:819957-842860 GCA_017312745.1 Gryllus bimaculatus | reverse complement strand
GTCAAGGGCGAGATTCGGACAAATGTAAGCAGAGCGTTGGGTGCGAACGATCTTTGTGGCTGTTTTTTGATTTCAAGGTGCTGAGGAGGCCAAACCATGGAAGGAACGGCGAGACGCCGCGCCAGAACATATATAAGGTTAAAATGAACGTCGGAATATTAGTAGTATGTACTCGGCTTTCTGACGGCAGGTTTTTCTGAGCCGTACCTTCAATGGCTCCTTTTCTAGCGGCTATTGATCGAGGAAGACCGTTTGGTGATACCAGAATTCGAAAGATTAGAACGCCGAAAAGGATGTAGGGTATGTAATGCTTAAAGCCTTCGCAGCCACATTGATCAAGTCAACTAATTTGTTTGTAATGAGTTACAATTAATGAAATAATAAAAAATATGGTCTGACCAATTTTTGAGTTTATTTACATTCCTATTCTGTGAACCAGACTACATCTATTTCTTTGCGACAGTAATATAAAGACAATAGCCATATGAACAGCATTCGTACTGGAACCAAAACATCCCATTTAAAAAATAATAATAATATAATAATAATATAATATAATAATAATGAATAACACATTGATTTGAAAAGTGTTTTAATTTCCAGTCATTTCATATTTATTTACAATTCGCAATTAATTATATATTTAGTATTCTTTATGAAATAATACTTTGTTAGGAAAATACTATAACCTACATCGAGATTTTGCAGTTCATTTGAATGTGGGCGATATGTGCCGTTAAAAATGGGTCGATTTCTTTTCTTCCGCCCTCGACGTCTCAACCACATGCGAGGGCGAGCCCTTTTACGCAGAGCCGATGGCGTCCTGCGCTGCCTGTGGGAAGGCAGCTAACTGATAGACTGCCATCAATCACCCCGGCACCGCCTGTGAAAAAGCGCGCCCCTCACTTCCTCCTCAGAGGGAAACACTTCCGTCAAGGCGCCACATCCCTCCTTCACGCAGCGATTTCGTCGCAGCCTCTCACCGTCGACTGACGCACGAGCCAGATACCGAGCGGTCCCAAAGGAGAAATTCTAGCGTCCGCTACTCTGATTAAAAGGAGTTCAGCGACATACTACATACACCAACTACTACAATTTGGAGCAGTACTACGTACATCAAAAGGGCTACGGACCCTCCCACAATCTTTCCCTCCCAATCTCTCCCTCTACTCCTTCCCCGCACTCTCTGCCCTTACATGGCATTTGCACCACCAAAATTAGGGGCGACGAGTCCGCCCGCCGGGCGACACCTCTTTCTAGCGACGAGAACATGCGGACACTCCCTGGATATGTCCAGATGATTACACAACACAAGACTAATCTCCTGATAAACAATCGTTCAATCCATGATCGCATCCATTGTAGCACCGTTGAAACATCAGGGGTGGCAACATAGTTCGTTTATCAACTCCTGAGCGCGTAACTTCAAAGTCACTCACGAGCGACAAACACGTTAAATAAACCCTAGTTTAATTGTGACCAGTTTCATAGGAATCACCTGCCTAGTATATATTTACTACAGTCTCTCACAATTATATACGAAGTTTCACATAATCCAAGATTAAGTGATATGAATTCTACGTTCACCATAAAGCACACGTGTTCACATTACCTCTTACCACAACGGTAGGTCCAATATTCATTCGCTCAAATATGTTATTAACATAAGACAATTTTCATGTTCCTCTGTACATACCGTAAAAATTAAAGACTAATGATGCATGCATATCTCATGAAAATTTCTTTTAATTTGTAATGAACATTACTAATACAAAATCGGTGCCGTATTTTAGCAGTTATATTATATTATATCTATACTAGTGTTATAACAATTCAGGTTGTGGTGCTATTAGGATTTTTCTGTGTGTGAAAATTATCAATATTCGAGGAATATATTGCCTACACATTGTAAGCGATCCACAATGGGACTGCCATTTAATAAAAATAACCTGTTACTGGAGAATGTCCACATTTAAAAATCAGTTTTTCGAACAGGTTATTAATTTTGGTTTAGGAAAATTATCTGTGACTCATCCGACCAAAATGACAACAATTAAAGAAATAAACAAAAAAATCCATCTTTGAAATAATATTTTCATTTACATTTATTATCCATACTGAAACAACCTTTGGCGTTTTTTATATACAAAAAAGATATTTTATTGTAATTAAAATGTATTATTTGTATGTATTTATTAACCAATTTAAGAAGTAGTTTTGAAGTTTAATTACTGGTCTCCCTAAACACGTGCTTATTCTCCTGTACATATTCAGATCCCACCCAAATCGCATTAATGAGTTAATGTAAACATGCGTTGCATAATCATTTTTTATGCAAAACAAGTTTATTCAATATATTTATTATATTTTAATAATGTTAAGTTTAACACATTGTTACCGTTTCTAAATAAATATGTATAATGTGTTAATACTAAATTATTTTACTTTCTACACAAAATGAATATACTGATAGTATATTCATTTTGTGGTATACTTTCTTTGTTCACAACGATAGCGGTATTGAAGTATGATACCTTAATAAGAATCAGCACTACGAAAGCGTAAAAGCTTTTGACGGTCATTGATGCGTAAGTATTATGTGGAAATTTAAATTCTCAGCAAATTTGCGGTATGTTTTATGAAATTTCATTTTTTTCGTTGCCACTGGTTCTTAGGTTACCGTAAATATACAGATTGTGGTTGGTTTCATAAATAAATATATGAATATTCTATATAAGCAAGTGCAATGCATACCATTCCTTTCTGCATTCATTCCTAAAATCGTGTCAACAATCTCATAACTTGTTAACCAATAAAGAATGATTAAACTAAACGCAACATTCGCGGCGTAGCGCCCTCCTGCAAAACTGTATTGCTCTATGCGCCGACTGCGCAGGCCACTCCCGACCTATCAAGATCTCCCGGATACGTCATAGACGGTTAAGTTGCACCCTCCAACATTGTGGCTGTGCTTACGACAATGTAGGCTGCCTCCTCCATCCATAAAGGTTGCTTGGCTCGGGTACTGTAGCCTCACGATGCAAACTTTTCGTTTCACAACAATCTCCGTCAAAAAACAATTAAACACGCCTGAATCTTGTTTGGCCTATATTATCAATTCATTCCCTTGTTACTACAGTATTATGATCAGGTATCTGCCACTGCCTACTTATTTCCGCTGTACAAGATTGCTGAAACTTTCAAAATAGTAACGTGTTATCACAATATGGGCAACACTTGACCACTTTCGCTAACCAGGATGTCGATACGATTATAAGTCAAAATATTTCCTTGCCTTTTTGTAAAAGGATAGGGAGCTGACAGCGCAAAAAACGAATCCTGAACTTCTAATTGGACCCTGCTGAGGTCACCAAATCACGTCTCACCGCTCTCTTGCGACAGGCGAGCGCGGCTGACTGGACGGTCTGCGCGAACACGAGCGACCAAATGGATGCGCTCGTAAAGACCTGACAGAAGTAGACCAGGATATTTTGTGCTTTTCTGATTTGCAATTATCAAAAAAATATTTATATATAACTCCAAACTTGGGCTATTTGAAGCAATTTTGCATTCAATACATAATAATTGGCTTGAAATATAAGAAACTTGCATTTTTAACTTGGAACGAAGTTTATTGAATGCGTTAGCTAATTTCTAATTTCCCCAATGACACTACCAGAAACTTTAATTTTTCATTTTTAGCATAATTTGGAACACAGGCCAAATGTGTCTATAAACAAAATATAGTAACAGGGCGATTTCTTTGCTGGAAACCTTTTAAGGGCTTCTAATGCGCATCCGTCCGCCAAGAAGGCAATAAGCGCGCGCTGTACGGTGCAAGCTTCTAAACGGCTGGCGCGCCAAACTATGCTGGCCGACGCTCGCTGTAAGCAATACATTTTAGCAGCAGAGATTTGCGTTCTCCAGGGACGCAACGCTAGTTGCTTTCAAGGCGCTCGAACAGCGATCAGCGCGCTCTTTGCGGCGCTCGTGCACCTGTTCAGGGCTGCGCCAACCTTATAGGGCGCCATCATTCACGCCGCGTGACGGCTGTTAACGCAAGGCGCTTATAGCGATCAGTCGAGCGCGCCCAATTAGCGCCATCGACCACGCCAGGGGCGCCTGCACTTCGCAGCACGAAAGGGGGGAAGGTAGGAAGCCGGTGTTTATTAAAAATAAGCTCCGCGCCCCGCGGCGCCAGACGTCCGTGCCGCCGTGCGTTCGGTGGAGCAGACGGCGTCTCTATTGGTTCGCTCACGCGGCGGGTATAAGGAAGGGAGATTCACCAAAATTACAGCCTCCACGGGGGGGTCATTTATTGAGAAAAAAAAAGCCAATATTTCATCGAGATACAAACGTTACTTTGCAAGCAACAACATGTATATTTTACAGCAGGACGCACGTGTTAAATATTTAGAGAAACTTCGATGGTAGAATGAAACAGTGTGATAGAAAGGGTTAACGAGCAGGTAGAATTATTGTTTGTTATAGTGTCTTCATACTATCCTACAACACATTGGCGAAAAAGCCAAAGCTAGGGACGAAATCCCTTGGTGAAGATGAATAATGGCTGCTGATTTTTTTTTTTTTTTTTTTTTATTTTTTAACAATTCAAAAACGCACAAAACGAGCAGAAATAAAGAAATATAAAATATAAAAAATGACAGCAGACAAAATAAGCCTGAAGAAGAACCTAATGGACAGTGTTGCACCGTCAATGGTTCTGATTGAGGGTGTCTACAGATTCGCCACGAGCAATATGGAGACTAAGTTTTGACAATAGAGGATCCAATCACAGCGAGTTCGATTCAGACGCCGGAAGAATTTTATTGTCTGGATTCGGTCTAGTAGTTTCCTAGGAGCTTTAGCCGATCAATACCAAACTCTTCTAAACCAAGCGGGCCATTGCCAAGCGCAGCATTCCGACTTCGTCCTCACCTTTCAACTCTCCCATAGACGAAACACTCACATAACACACATGCTAACTCAAAATACTCGCAGAACGATAGAGCCAGCCCAAGAGTGTTCACGCTTGCGCCGCCGAGGCTGTTGCCCTGCTGGGCGGCAAACAACCTCGGCTGTCGCCAGTCTGTCGGCCGCCCAACCTCACGCTTCAGTAAGGCGGGTGGACGCAGACACTCCTAGGAATCTAACATTGCACGCACCACGTACGGAAAACTAATGGGCCCTCTTTAGTAGTTAACGCTTAATTGTAAATAGAATTAAGAAATAATCACGTAATAGCTGAGATACATTTTATAGACGTACATACGCAGAGTTTTCTATTCAGAATAATACTACATAAGTACCAATGCCTCAGGCTAAATTAGTGAGTGAGCTAAATAACTTGATGCATGACCTTACTTCCTACCTTCGAACATACAACTTTGAATTCAATAAAGCTATAGTTTTTTAGGCGCAAAAAATCATTTTTCAGTATATTCTGCAGCCACATGGAAAGAATAAGTGTAGTGATTAAAAATCGAGTATTAAAAATAAACACTGGAGCGCATAGAAATGAACAAAAAGCTGCGTACATCAACCCATATAAGCGTGGGCCGAGCCACCAACCACTAAACCACTAGCCCGCCGCTTCATTCAGCAGAGCAGGAAGCACATCACAGCGCCCCGCACCCCAACAGCCGGCCCAGCTTGACCGTCCCTCCGCTCCGTCGCACCGCAGGAGAGACGATGTGGGCCGACATTTGATTCGCGAAAAGAAAAACGTAATTTTGCGCTGCGCTGCCGCCGCGCGATAAAAAGGGAACGCAAAGTTGTATGCCACGTGTTCCGCTGCGATAAATCATCCTGCGCCAATGAACAAGAACAAATATCCCCGATCATTCACGCGCCCGCAGCAGAGGGGGGCCCACTCGTGCAGCCCCCGGCCGAACACGGCTCTTACATAGGGGAGGAGAGCAGGCTGTATACTATCTATACTAATATACGGAGCAGAGAATGACTTGAGATTGACAGTGACAGAGAGAATATCCATAACACTTTGCAACTACCTTCTTGTGAAGGTCAATTAGTACCGAAACAGCTACTTTTGGACAATTTTACGATAGGACAAGAGTACATCACAATTCAATAGTGCTCAATGTACAATAGATTTAACTGGGCTCGAACAGCCGCTGACAACTACAGCTACGATGAGTTCACAATGCCCCAACTTGTGTATATCTATTAGGTTAGGAGAAAATGTTTTTATTGCAACTTTGTAATTGTCCATCTGAATTGCTTCATAATTTAAGAATGATATGCACAGTTTTTCTTCCACTCTGTTTGCAAAAGGTAACTTATATTGATTTTAGTTTGCATGCTAAGCGTAGATGTAGAAAATGTACAGAAGTATAATGAAATTATTTGAAACAAATATATTTTTCTGCATAAGATTGTGCTGAATATGTGTATGAATTCGTATGAACCGCGCACAGGTGTTCTGCTGCGAAAAATTGTATTGGATTAATTGTAGAAATTACAACATCATCTATGGCGTTGCTTTTTCAAATTGCAAAAGCAAAATTTGCGCTTCAAGTGCGGACGGATCAAGATAAGGAGGGAGAAAACGAGAACCAGACGGCAGAAGCGCATCCATCAGATCGATGTGAACCAATCCGCATGCGAAGCCGAGTCGACAGAGCCCTCGAGCGCCCAGAGCTGGCTTCAGCGCGGGTTTGGGGACGGGCGGATGGCGGCCGGGCTGCGCTGTCATTACGTCCAAACAATACGAAGATTATGAACAGTAGCGTTCTTATTCAAACCCTGTGCGAGGAGACAGTCAATTATTTCACTCAGAACACTGGAAGGCTCCGGAGAGGCGAACACAGGACGCGAGTAGAAGTTAACGAGAGAGATGGCGGAATTGGAACGTGATGTGTGTAGGAGAGATTACGTGAAGCGCACAGCATCCGAAGCTAATCAGCGGGGACGTTAAGTGGAGTGAAGACGAAAAGAAAAATAGAGCGCAAAGAAAATAGAAGTCCCATGGGATGCCAATGAAAGAGAAAAGAAAAATACCAACTGACTAAGTAGTAGGAGAATAACATGGGAAAGACCGAAATTGAGTTTTTTTTTAACAAGAGACAAAAAAGCAAGAAAACTCTGAGGCATACGCAATAGTCTTCGAATGGGAAGCAAAACAGGGCTCAAGTGATCCGCATGGCGTTAGGAGGAAACTGAAGCGCGGCCGAGCCCTGCTTGTGCGTGGAGATGCGGCGGAATAGGGGCTAGCGTTCCAACTGCTCGAACAGAGGAGCCTATCTGCAGGGGCCTGGAACGAAGACGAGCAAGAGGAGGAGTGAGCAGAGGACGAGCAGAGAGAGAGAGGAAATCACGAAGGCAAAGCTAATAGCATACCTAGACTCGAGTGGAAGAGATGTAATGTATCGTCGCAAAAACAGGTAGCTGCTACGCCGGCGATGTCAGCTCTTTCGTTAGAACTATCACAAGCAATAGAAGAATAGACACAAAGCTCCTTTGCGTACTAAACACTTATCTGATAATCAGCACATTCGAATTCAAAAATTGCCATTATAGAATATGAAACACGACATAAATGCATCTGCGGCTGTCCAGTGTGCACACGCGTCGAGGACTGATGTGCGCAACATTTCGAGCCGACATATCCGACGTCCTCCTCAGGGCCTGTTACTGCCTCATAGGATGTTGCCCGACGCCCTCTGGATTTAATAATAGGACAACCAGATCATAGCCTCTGGCCTGCGCACAGAAGCCTCTACGGCATCTCCGACAAATGAAATAATTACGTTCTCCGCCACTACAAATATTACGAACTACACCTGTAGAACTTGGCAAAGGCCATACGCCGCCAAATAGTATTTCATCGAACTGCAGTACACTGCCAAAGACGAAACAAATCCCGAACTGAAATTGCGTGGCGCCTCTCTCTATCCACTTTAAGTTTCTCCTTCATCGATTTTCATTTTGCTTGGGTTTTGGCTGACAAGCGCCGTTAAGCCGAAGCTGTTTAATCGGCATCTCGGATATATCCGAGAGCACTGAGTTAATTTGGTCGTTTGAAGTTCATGATTTCATTATCACTTTGATTCGTTTATATGCTCTTCGTTAGGTACCCTTCATATTCATATCCACTTTATATGAATTAAAGCTATTCGATTTTAACTAATTGTGCGAACCACGATCAAACATTCTCAATGATTTTCATCACGCGCACACTGGTATAACTGTAGACTGCACACAGTGAGTGCGAAGCATAATAATTTAGAGAACTTTACCAAGTGATATGGTGCTAAAGATCGTAAAACGTGGTCGATAATTCTACCGCCGTTTCCATGCTCTTTCTTTGGCTAAGAGCGCGTTTTCCAGTCAAGCTTCCAAACTGGTACCTGACGTTACGTTAAATAACTGTTAAGTAAACCTGCGATACCATTCAAATTGAATTTTTTGAATGTCATAGACTACTCACAAAACTCACACATTAAAGCATTGTATTCCGTCATCTAACGACTTCTTTCGAATCAATAGCTGCTTTAAGAATGACATTCGACTGCAGCATTGAAAGTTTCAGTTTTCGAGACAAGACTTCGTTGAGGGTGTATAGTTAACCTCTTACTAAGCCAGTGAAGCTTACGCAAGTCGAATAGTAGTTTCATGGCCCTACTTAATGAAAGACCAACTAGAATGGAAAGATTAGAGAACATTCGTAAGAAAATAGAATGTTTTGAGTGTAAGGTCTGCCGTATCAGCTACAGAAAGAGACATCGCTGCGCGACGAAAAACTTAAAAAACTGAAAGGAACGGGAAGATATACAATGCCGAAATGTTTGCAGGTGAGATAATAGATAGTGGCCAAATAATCAGAGAGAGAGAGAGAGAGATCGGATGAGGATGGAGAGAGAGCAAGGAGAAGAGAGAGAGAGAGTATGCAATGTGTTGTTACACTATGGTTAAATAATAATCTACTAGCATTATTATTTAGAATTACGTCAATACAAATTAAATATAACAATCATAAAAGCTACAGAGCAATGAATTTGCCCTGTTACATAGGGGAACAGTATTACAAAAAGCAGAAGGACGCAAATAAACAAGCAGCAAAAAATAGAGAATCAAAATTGAAAGTAATGTAGAACAAAAAACTTTTAAATAGAGCTGTGCATGGCTAATATTATAGTATTCAATTGCTTTTTTATCTCTTTCTCCTTCGATTACTTTTAGATATGAGCGAAACACTGTACTCGCCACCACTGATCTAGGAGGTAATATATAATTTACTAATGATGAACTGGTATAACGTAAATTCATTTTTGCTGCCCGTTTTCTACGTCTTTATATTTACCCCAAAGAATTCATTGTCCTTCCTTGCACTTTCGCCCCACACTTCATCAGGATGCTTATTGTCAGTGAAGTGCTCTCTTATGATATGCGGCACTCTTAATGCTCTTCCGCGAACATCCGTAGCTTCTGTCGCTGCAATACATCGCCGCAAAGCAAGAGAAAGAAAAAAGCCACAAAACAGCATATAAGGCGAGTGAAGACCAGGGCCAAGGGTGGGGACAAGGACGAGGCCTGGGGTCTAGGGCCAGGCAAAGGGATACCGAGAGTGGCGGAGGCGAAGGGCGAGGGAAGGGCAAGAGCCGAAGCGAGGATGCGAGGGCGAGGGCGGGGCGGGGCGAAGGCGGCGGGCGAGGGCGAGTGGCGAGTGCGAGTGCGAAGTAGCGCGGGGTGAGGGACGAGAGGCGGGGGCGAGGGCGAGGGGGTGGCGAGGCGAGTGCGAGGGCGGGCGGAGGGAGGCGGGGGCCAGGGCGCCAGAGGGTGAGGGCGGAAGACAGTAAGGCCGGCGCGAGGGTGAGGGCGAGGTTAGAGGCCGAGGGCGAGGGCGAGGGCGGGTCGAGGGCGAACGTGCGAGGACGGGGGCGAGGGCCCAGGGCGAGGTGAGGGCGAGGCAGAAGGCCGGCGAGGAGAGAGGCAGGAGGGCGGGGGAGAGTGAGGGCGAGGCGAGAGGTGAGGGCGAGGGCGAGGCGGGATCCGAAGGCGAGGGCGAGGGCCAGGGCGATCGGGCGACAGGCGAGGGCCAGAGCGAGGGCGAGGGCGAGGGTGAGGGCGAGTATGAGGGCGAGGGTCGAGGGCGAGGGCGAGGGCGGGTCCGAGGCGAGTTGCTGAGGGCGGGCGAGGCCAGGGCTAGAGGTCGTGAGGCGAGAACAAAAAGGCCAGGGCGAGGGTCGAGGCCGAGGGGTAAGGCGAGGGCGAGCGTGAGGGCGATGGGCGCAGGGCCGGATCGCAAGGCGAGGGGCCAGAGCGAGGGCGATGAGCAAGGGGCGGGGGGGGGAGGCGGGGGCGGGGGGCGAGGCGAGGCGCAGGCCAGGCGCGACGCGCGAGCCAAATGAGTGCAGCGGGTGAGGGCGGGCGAGAGGCGGCGGCGAGGGGGGGCGGGCGGCGAGCGCGGGCGAGCGAGAGCGAGACGCAGTGCGATGGGAGAGCAGAGGGCAAGGGCGAGGGCGGCGGGCGAGGGCGGGGCGCGAGAGTGAGGGCGAGGGACGAGGGCGAGGCGCAGGGCGAGGATAGGGCGGGTGAGGGCGGGCGGGGGCGGAGGCGAGGGCGAAGGCAGAGGGCGGAGGGGCCGAGGGCACGAGGGCGAGGGCGGGAGGGCGAGGGCGAGGGCAGACGGCGAGGGCGAGCGGGGTCGAGGGCGAGTGCGAGGGGCGGGGGCGAGGGCCAGGGCGAGAGTGTAAGGCAAACGACGGAAGGGGCGAGGGTGAGGGCGAGGGTGAGGGCGAGGGCGAGAGTGAGGGCGAAGGGTGTGGGCGAGGGTGAGGGCGATGGGCGGGATCGAAGCGAGGGCGAGGGCGAAGCCGAGGCAGAGGCAAGGGCAAGCGACAGGCGGGGAAGCAGCGAGGGCGAGGCAAGGCGAGGGCGAGGGCGGGCGAGGGCGGGGGCTGGAGGCCTGAGGGCGAGCGGGGTGAGGCGCGAGGGTGCGGGGCGGAGGCGAGGCGCGAGGGCGAAATGCGAGGGCCAGGGCCGAGGCGGGCGGTGGCGCGATGGCGAGGGCGAGCGGGCGGGGCGAGGGGCGGGGTCGAGGGCCAGGCGAGACGAGAGCCAGGCAGAGGCGAGGGCGTGTGCGATTGGTTAGAGGGCGCGGCGGGCGGCGGATTCCGAACGAAGGCAAGGGCGGAATAGAGCGAGGGAAGCATAGCGAGGCCAGCGGGGCCAGGCGAGGGCGAAGGCGAGGCCAGAGCGAGGGCGAGGGCGGGGGCGGAGGGCTCGGGCAGAGGCGAGGGCGTGAGGCGAGGGCGGGGCAGGCGGCCTGAGGGCGAGGGCGTCAGGCGGCGAGGCCAGGGCGAGGGCAGGCAGGGCGAGGGCGAGGGAGGCCAGCGAGGGCGAGGGCGTGGGCGAGGGCGGGGGCAGAGGGCGGGTGGGGGCGAGGCAGGGGCGAGGGCGAGGCCAGGGCGAGGCGAGGGCGGGGCGTGGGCGAGGCGAGGGCGGGGGCGAGGGCGGGTTGCGGGGCGGGGGCGAGCCAGGGCGCAGACGAGAGCCAGGGCCTGAGGTGAAGGGCGAGAGGTGAGTGCGAGGGAGGGTGATTGAGCGAGGGCGTGGTGCGAGCATTGAGGGCGAGGCGGGATCGAGGCGAAGGGCGAGAGCGAGGGCGAATGCTGGGGCTAGGCCAGAGGGTGAGGGCGAGGCCAGGGCGAGGGCGAAAGGCGAGGCCAGAGCGAGGGAGGCGAGGGCGAAAGGGCGGGCGGGGGCGGGGGCTGAGGCGGGGCGGAGGGGCGTGAGAATGAGTCGAGGGTGAGGGCGGCGTGGGCGGGGGTGAGGGCAGAGGCGAGTGCAGAGGAGAGGGCGAGGCGAGGGCGAGGGCGGGGCAGAGGGCGGCGCAGGCGTGAGGGCAGAGGGCGCGAGGTACAGAGGGCGAGGGCGAGGGCGGTGGGTGAGGGCGAGGGCAGGCGGGAGCGAGGCGAAGGAGCGAGTTGCGAATGGGGGGTCGAGGGCGAGTCGAGGGCGGGGGCGGGCCCAGGGCGAGGGTTGAAAGGCGGGACGAGGGCCAGGGTGAGGGCGAGACGAGGGGCAGGGTGAGGCGAGGGTAGAGCGGCGAGAGAGGTGAGGGCGAGGGCGTGGACGAGGTGAGGGCGAGGGCGAAGGAGAGGGCAGGGCTCGAGGGCGAAGGCGAGGGCCAGAGCGGGAGGCGAGGGCGGCAGGCGTGGGTCGGCGGCGGGGGCGGGGAGGCGAGGGCGGGGCCAGGGCGGAGGGCCAGGGCGAGGGCGAGAATGAGTGCGAGGGCGAAATGAGTGCACGAGGCGAGGGCGGGGGCGAGGGCGGGGCGAGGGACGAGAGGCGGGGGTGAGGAGCATGAGGCGGGGAGGGTGAGGGGTGAGGGGGGGTCGAGGAGCTGTTGAGCGAGGCGAGGGTCGGGGCGAGAAGCGAGGGCGATGGGCGAGGGCGGGGTCGAGGGAGGTAGATGGCGAGGGTGAGGGCTGACGGCGGAGGCGGAAGCGAGGGACCAGGCGAGGGGCGAGGCAGAGGGCGAGGAGGGGGTGGGGCGGGGGCGAGGGGAGGGCGAGGGCGAGGGCGAGGGTGAGGCGATGGGCGGGGCGAGGCGAGGGCGGGGCCGATGGGCGGGGGTGAGGGGCGAGGGCTGAGGTCGGGGGGGCGAGAGCGGAGGGCGAGGCGAGGGCGAGGGCGGGGGCGGGGGCGAGGGCGAGGCGAAGAGCGGGGTAGAGGCGGCGGCAGAGGCGAGGCGAGGGACACGAGGGCCAGGCAAGGCGAGGGCCGGGGCGATGGCGAGTGGCGTAGTGCTAGAGGGCGCGTCGAGGGCGGTGCGAGGCAGGGCGAGGCCAGGGCGAGGGTGAGGGCGAGGACGAGGGCCAGGCGAGGGTGAGGGCAGGGGAGGGCGAGGGCGCGGAGTTGAGGGCCGAGGGCGAGCGTGAGGGCGAGGCTGGATCGAAGCTCAGGCCGAAGGCAGGGCGAGGGGCAGGGCTGAGGCAGAAGGCGTGGCCAGGGCAGAGGCGAAGGCGGAGGCCAGAGCGAGTGCCAGAGGGCGGTGGGCGGGCGGGGCGGGGCGGGGGGGCGAGGCCAGGGCGAGGCGAGGGGCAGACATGAGTGCGAGCGAGGGCGGGCGAGGCGGGGGCAGGGCGAAGGGGAGGCGAGCGCGAGGCGGGGGCGAGGCAGGGCGAGAGCGGGGGTGAAGTTTCGTGGGCGGGCGGGGCGAGGGCGGGGGCGAGGGCAGGGCGTAGGGCCAGGGCGAGGGCGAGGGCGGGGTCTGAGGGCGAGTAGCCGAGGGCGGGGGCGAGGGCAAGGGCGGAGGGCTTTTGTAGGACGAGACGAGGACGAGGACGAGAGACGAGAGAGGGCCAGGGCGAGGGTGAGGGCGAGGGTTGAGGGCTGAGGGGGGATGAAGGCGAGGGGCGATAGGCGAGGGCGAAGAGGCGAGGGAGGCGGAGGAGGCGGGGCAGGGCGAGCAGGGCGGAGGGCGTAAGGGCTGAGAAATGAGTGCGAGGCGAAGGGCGGGCGAGTGCGGGGGCGAAGGCGAGGGCTGAGGGCGAGGGCGGGTGTGCGGGTGAGGCGGGGGTGAGGGCGGGGGCGAGGGAGGGCGAGGGCGGCGGGCGAGGGTGAGGGTGAGGGTGGGCGGGGCGAGGGCGATGAGCGAGGGTGAGAGGTGAGGTGTGAGGGCGGGGGGAGGGTGAGGCGGGGGCGAGGGCGAGGGCGAGGGCGGAGCGGCCGTGAGGGCGAGGGGGGGCGCGGGGGCGAGGGTGAGGGGGGGTGCGAGAGGCGAGGCGAGGCCGGGGGCGGGGGGCGAGGTGAGGCGTGAGGGTGAGGGCGGGGGGTCGAGGGCGATGCGAGGGCGGGCGAGGTCGGGGGGCGAGGGGAGGGCGAGGGCCAGAAGGTGGCGAGGGCGCGAAGTCGAGGGCAAGAGGTGGTGAGGGCAAAGTGCGAGGGAAGGCGAGAGCGGAGGCGAGGGCGAGGCAGAGGCGTGGGGCGAGGCGAGAGGGCAGGGCAGCGAGGGCGAGGGCGAGGGCGAGGGCGAGGGCGAGGGCCAGGGCGAGGGCGAGGGCGAGGGCGAGGGCAAGAGTGGAGGTCGCTCGCCAGTGCAGTGAGCGAGCGCGGGTGCTGTTGCCCTGGTGAGTTCAGGGGGTGCGCCGGGCGAAAACAAAAGACGACGGCACTCGCAAAGGGCGACCCCGCGCGCTTTCCGCAGAGAATCTCTTCCCCACGACACGCGCCAGAAACAACATCACGAGCGTCTCATCTGGAAGAGCGCGCTTAAAAGAATAAAATGTTTACATTAAGTTTTAATAATATTTTCTTAGGTCACAGAAAAAGCAAAACTTTAAATCCCCACTTTCCCAATTGATTTTTTTAGACTTTCACGTAAAACATAATATCACCCGCCTTTTGCAGGTGTGATGCTACGAAAAAATATATTACCCAACAGAAAAAAATAACTCTTATACAAATAATGCTCACTTTTGCTTTCCTGAAAATAAAGAGTGAGCTTTACTTTGCCGCATTGAGGTATACCATGTGGGCGACGCAATACGTGATAGGAAGTCTTTTCGAAGTGTGTTGGATAATTTTGAAAGCTGAACTTGACTAGTAGTGGGTATGGTATGTTCATATAGCCAAGCGGGTTGTGAAATACTCTGACTTTATATTGCTTCCCTCATTTACGATATCTCGCCTCTGCACACTTGCACATTCACATCCACTGCACATCGGAGGGGGAGCTCAGAACTGGTCCCCATTGGTACGTAGCACCTCCGAGACAAACCCCGGGAGATGAGGAGTTATTATGTCGGTGCTTCATCTCACATTCCGGAGGCGGAGGCACACAGCGACCTCCAGAGAGAGAAGCATTCACTACACAAACCGGACTATTGATATGCTGTAGTGACGTGTTCGCGAACAAATATTTACACAGTTTGTCACTTTATTAAATGTATATAAAACAAAGTACGGACTAAACTCAAATAAACAGAGTGGGTGTGCATTAACAGTTAGTCAGGGTATATAATTATAAATTCTATTCATCGTGAAGAGTTCTTGAATTCATTTTGCCTCACCGACGTAGTAACGTGTGCACACGTTTTCTACTCAATATTATTCTCCATGTCTACGAATCTCTGTACTTCCCCTTCGTAGACATTCAATCTTAACGTAGTAATAACTGTTCACCAGACAGACGGGGTCCTCGGTTTCCACTTCGACAGTACAAAACTACTCGAGAGCAACTCTCGAAAGCCTCTCCAGCGACACTAGCGCCGTGTGGTGTGTGGGAAGGATATCACCGGCGCTCTGCCCTCCGCCGTTATTTATTTCCGCGGCCCCAATCAATGGCAGCGCCGTAAATCCGATCCCGCAGCCGCCGGCGATTAGCATAAATGAGAAATTTAGTGGCGCCGTTTTTTGTCGTTTTACTAGATACCTACGAGCACGAAACAACACGCGGCGAGATGCGAACGAATAGCAGGAATTTAGTGAGCCCGCAGAACAGGGCTGAAATTGCTGGAACCACCGCCAGACATTAAACGCGCTCTCGCGACGCAGGAGAGAAGTCAGAGCCACGTGTGAAGATTGTCTTCCTTCTGCCTCACCTAAAACCGTCCCATTGCGGCGAATCGTTGTATTTGAAAAGGGAGATCAAAGTAGCTGTGAAAATTATAGAGGTATTAACCTCTTAAACACAACATACAAAATCTAAAATGATGCAAAAGATGATTAAGGCGATAGCTGAAGTTATGTTACTAGAAGAATAAAATGGCTTCAGAAAGGGAAGATCCAGCACAGATAATGTTTTATATTGAACCAAACAATAGGGAAAAGAAAAGAGTTTGATTTAGACACGCACATTGCATACATTGAGTCAGAAAAATCCTTTGACCACGTAAACAGGAGACGAAATGGTCCATAATGGATCGAAGAGGCTTCCGGAACATTTAATGAACGTAGCTAAAAGTTTATATAAAAATACAAAAACCCTTATAAAAGAAAATTCACTACAATAACAACCATTAAAAACTAACCAATGATTAAAGCAAGGTTGCAGCCTTTCCCCAATATTAATTATCATCTTCATTTACGATATTCTTAGACAATGTAAATTAAAAGTATAAGAAGGGATCAGATTGAACGAAATGAGCAAGTTATTATGTATGAAAAGGAAAATGATCACTAAATGGCACTTCAATTAAATCTAATGTGTAAAATTTATAATATTAAAATATCAAAACAAAAAACGAAGGTCATGGCCTTTAAAGAAGTTTATCCAATTAGAACAAAGATATGCCTGGAAAACCAAACAATAGAACAAATATATTTATTTCTGGGATGTGATATAAGGTACGACCGGAGCCAAGGTATAAAAAATTAATTTTTCCAATTTCCAAATAAGTTCCAATATATATATATATATATATATATATATATATATAATGTGTGTGTGTGTGTGTGTGGTGTGTGGTGTGGTTATTGAAACGAAGAACTTCCTATAATATGAACTATTAAAATAATCACCAATTCTAAATTAAAACAAAACATTTGCGTTGATCAGCGCGAGTAACGCGCCGCCGCCACCAACGGCACAATCGGGGGAAACGGCGAGGCGAGCGAACGCGTTAGTAGAGTGCAGAGAGCATTCAGTGAAGTACGACGGGCCGTGATGCCCACGAGATTTCCTGAGTTATTAAATGCCAGTTTGACATAAGTGAAGGCCGGAGAGTGTAGAACCAAGTTTAACAAGGATTGATAGATTGATTAGCGGAAGTAAAATTACGCACTATAATTGAGAAAGACTAATAAGATAGTAAATCGCGTGGCCGGTAGGTTGGTGTCGTGATCCCGCCTTGGAACAACGTAACAGTGGACAGTGCCGAACAGACATTTGTGCGAAGCCGAGAAAGATCACTGAAAGGATTAGAATAGCCGACGAACATTATTCTCGCGTCGTTCGTTCCCGTATTTGTGAGACATTGTTCACACCGTCTGGGGCGGACCCCGGCGGAATCATCAGCCGTTACGTTGGGCCGGAGGAGCTGGTCACCGAGGGAGGGCGAATTCCCCACGGGCTGCGGGGCGAACCGAAGCTTGCCGAAGCAACCGCCGCCGTTGCAACGACGGCCCCGGACGCATCCAGTGTGAGCAGATGGCGTTTTAAAGGTCGACTTAGTGTGTACCTTGGAGTCGATCGGCGCGCTTGTTTTCAAGACCTAAGTATTACTGTTTGTAAATATTATTTGTAAGGTGTATTCGGTGATTATTAACACGTTTAGATGTATAAAAGAGTTTATAACAATTTAATTCCTATGTTGCGCCAAATTCCCAGAGACCCATCCACGAAAAAGCACCTGTCCCTTGCATAATTTTACTGTCGTGAAAGTACCGCTTCCCAGGTACGTCACAGTATATATATATACATATATATACATATATATATATATATGTTCAGCCGTTTAGGTTAGATAGTGCCAAGAAAACCTCGGAAAAGAAAAGAGCAATGAAAAAGTTCTATTTATTTATGGTAAGTGTAGTGGTGGATGTTATGTAGTAATGAGTTGTGCATGTCCTATTTATGTTTGTGTTAGGTTTTTTAGTTATTTAGTTTATTTAGTTATTTAGGTCTCCATTGGTTCAGGTGTAGTGTTAGTCTATTGGGGTTAGTGAGGTTCAGGAGATGGGTTATTTAGTTACTTAGTTTATTTAGTTTGATTTAAGAACTGTAATTGTTAGTTATTTGGTTATCCTTAGTTCCTAGATTTTAGTTATCCTGTACCCGTTCTTTTCCCTAGCTCTACCCTATATATGTTTTGACTCTTAGAGTATTTAGTTGAGTGTTAGGCTTTATTTAGTTACATTTTAGTTTATGTCTGAGGTTATTTTAAGTTATTTAGTTTTATTTACGTTTTACATATTAAGTTGTATTTTAGTTCAGTGGTGGATAGATCTATTATGGGTGTGAGCCGGCGCTCCCGCTCCTCTTCTCGTCTCTGATTTGGTTGATTTGGTTACATATGGTTTATTTCTGTTATTTGGTTATTCTTTGCCGTTCATCTTGGGCTTATTTTTTTAGTTATTTACTTTAGTTACTTCTTATCTCTGGGAGTTATCTCTTTTAGTCTATCTTTAATTTACAGCTAACTATTCATCTTTATTGTTATTTATCTTTATGCTCTGGATGTTTTTAGGGCTTTATTTTACTTGTTTAGTTCGTTGTGATTAGTTATTTATCTTTACGATTATTTATTTAGTTATTTAATTTAGTTTATTTATTTAGTTATTTTAATTTAATGTTCGTATTTTTAGTCTATTTATTAGTTATTCTAATTTCCTATTGTTTCATCTTGAGTGATCTATTTAGTTAGTTATCTTAGTTAGTTATTTTTTTTAGTTAGTTTATTTTAGTAGTTATTTAGTGAGTTATTTAGTTAACGTTAAACATATTTAGCCTTTAGTTATTTAGTTAGTTATTTTATTTAGTATTTATCTTTAGTTATTTATCTTAGCTTAATCTTATTTAGTTATTTATTTAGTTATTTTTGAGTTTCTATTATTATTTAGTATATAGCTTATATTGCTTATTAGTTAGTTATTTGAGTTAGTCTATTTGGAAGTTAGTTATATTCATTTAGTTATTCTAGTTAGTTATTTAGTTGTATTTAGTATAGGTTATTAATTAGTTAGTTTTAGTTAATTTAGTTAGTTAGTTATTTAGTTAGTTCAGTTATTTTAGTTAGTTAGTTATTTTTAGTTATTAGTTATTTAGTTAGTTAGTTATTTATTAGTTAGTTATTGCCTAGCTTATATTAAGTTAGTGTATTTAGTTAGTTAGTTATTTAGTTATTTAGTTATTTAGTTATTTAGTTAATTTAGTTTTTAGTTATTTAGTTATTTAGTGTATTAGTTAGTTTACTGTTATTTAGTTATTTATTTAGTTAATTAGTTATTTGTATATGTTATTTAGTTATTTTTATGTAATTTTTAAGTTATTTATTTAGTTTATTTAGTTATTTAGTTATTTAGTGTTATTTAGTTTTATTATTAGTTATTTAGTTTATTTAGTTAGTTTAGTTATTTAAGTTATTTAGTTATTTAGTTATTTAAGGTTATCTTAGTTATTTAGTTATTTAGTTATTAGTTATTTAGTTATTTAGTTTTATTTTAGTTATATTACGTTATTTTAATTATAATTTTAGTGTATTTATGTTATTTTAGTTATTTAAGCTTTTTCTTTCTTTGGATCCGCGGTAACACTCGCGGCACCATAGAAGAAACGGCTAAACTCGCTAAATTAAAGCGAGCACTAGCCCTGGCAGGCGGTCGCTGCATCGTCTGCTAATCAGGCAGGACAGACGCGCCTTGTAATAACCATATATATATTATAGTATATATATATAATATATAAATCATATATATCTATATATATATTACTATAAAGTCTAATAATATTATATATATAATATTATGTAGACGTTACCGGGGAAAACGGTGGACTACTCACGACCCAAATAAAATAATATACAGGACGGGTACATTCTCGTGAATGGGCTTTCAGGAGAATTGACGCTGCACTAGAAGAATAATCGAGGGAACTCTTTTTGTGCAATTGAAAAGTTTAAATGATTTGAAACACTGTATACATATAATTCCTTTAGCAAGGTCACGCAGCTGCGCACAGGCCTTTTAATAATTCGGTGCACGAGTAACGCGACTCTGAAGCTTCCGATGTCCACCGGCTGGCTGGAAGGTGAGCGTGGCGCGCCGTGCAACGGCGGCCGCGTGTTCGGGCAAACTTCGCCTCCGCCCCGAGATTTGTCGGGAAACCGATCTCCCTCCAGGTCCGGCCGCTCCGCAGAACCCTCATTGCGATGTCCAACGAACTCGCCGGGATCCACGCACCCCAGGCCATATCGCAGCAAATAGTCACATATGCCGAAACTTGCACACGCCGCACGCGAAAATGGCGTCCCGTTCGGCAGCTCCGTCACAAACCGTTGTCCTCTCGAATTCCACTCGGACTGTTCGCACGTGTGCGGCCCGCTGCCTGATCACACCTGGGCGGAACATGGAACGCGTGTCTGTCGGTCACTCAAACTCCTACTATTAATGTTTTTACTGAATTCCGCCGTTTCCTGGAGCGCCACTTCGATTTTCCTCCTACATCTCTAATTATCCGATTTCAGCATCCTCTAATCTACCCGACTTGAAGGCACAGATCAGCAGTTCCACATCTGTTGCCTATCAATAGATTACTACCAAAGACTTGCTAGGGCGCCAGCAGCTCATACCGCTGTTGCGTTCGCGGCTATCTCCGCTTGCATTTACCTCCCACCTCGGCGCTCGCGGCCTCCTCGCGGGCGCCAACGGTATACTGCCCAACCCGTCGACTTAGACGCTCGCCCGTCTGCCCCCCGGTTTCGATCGTTGGTCGCAGACGCGGCCCACGGCAGGACGTAGACTAAGCATCTGATCGATTTAGTGCTTTCTTTTAGACTTAAGGAATTAGTAATACATTTTTGCTTCAGTTATCGATGACGGGCAAACGTATCTTCGCGTATTCAATATATTATATATAATATAATATATTATATATATATATAACTAGTAAATTATATATATTAGTGTATATATCTTATGAGTATAATATATAATATGTATATAATATGTTATTATATATATACATGCGTGACGTACCTGGGGAACGTACTTTCACGACAGTGAAAATTATGCCAAGGGACAGGTGCTTTTATCGTGGGATGGGCTCACTTCATGGGGAATTGTGCGCACACATAGTGCAATTTTAAATGTTATAAAACTCTTTTATATCATCTCCAAACGTGGTTCAAAATAATCACCGGAAATACACCTTCAGAACAATAATATTTACAAACAGTAAAGACGTATAGGTCTTGAAAAACAACGCGCGCGATCGACTCCAAGGTACACACTAAAGTCGTGGGCTTATCGCCTTTTAAAGCCATCGTTAAACCACTATCATGGATAATTCAGTCCGGGGGCCGTCGTTATTGCATACGGCGTCCAAGGTTGCTTCGGCAAGGCTTCGGAGTTCGCCCCCGGAGCCCGTGGCCGATAATCGCCCTCCCCCGCGTGACCAGCTCCTCCGCCCAACTGTAACGTAATAATTCCCGGCCTTAGGCTGTGTTCCGCCGGGCTCCCAGACGCGTTGGTGATACAATGTCTACATATATAACGGGAAGCGAACGACTGCGGAATTAATGTTCCGTCGGCTATTCTAAATCTCTTTCAGTGATACATTTTTCTCGGCTTCGCACATGTCTGATTCGGCACGTCATCTGTTTACGTTGTTGCACCAAGGCGGGATCACGACACCAACCGTCCGAGCCCAAACGCGTTTACTACTTATTAGTCTTTACTCAATTAGGTAGTGCGCTAATTTTACGTCCGCTACATAAATCTGATCAATCCATACTTAACACTTGGGTTCTTACACTCTCTGGCCTCACTTAGTGTCCAAACTGCATTTTAATAACTACAGGAAATCTCGTGGCGCATCACGCCACCGTCGCGTACTTCACTCTGAATGCAACTCTCGACGGCAGTCTACATAACGACGCGGCTCGCCTCGCCAGTTTCCCCCGAATTATGACGCGTTGGTGCCGCGGAGCGGCGTTTCCACTGCGCTGAAATCAACGCCAACTTTGTTTTGTCTTGTTAATCTTTAGCGAAATAGGTGATTTCATTATTTAATAGTCATATTTTAATAGTGAACGTTCTGGCGTTTCCAAATACACATCACCGCATCACAACAGACACACTCCACGCAGCAACGGTTACCGTAAATCCTGCACTCCTTTGCAAAACACCACACTCATATTAGTATAATTATATATTAACGCGCCTTGATTATATATAGCTATAGGAATTATAAGGATAATTATTAGCCCTGCGAACTTATTCTCGGAAATTGGACAAAATTAAGTGTTTTTATAGCTTGCGCTCCGGATAGTCTCACCCTTTTATACTCACCATCCCATGAGGCAGGGTAATGGAATACTGTTGTCGGTGGCTATTAGCCTTGTGTGGTGTTTTTGACGTTGCACAGGCCCTTTCGTAGTCTTTGAATCTTATAGCTGAATGACATAGTTGCATTATAAAGCCCGAGGCCTCAGCCTGAAGCGTGTGGGCGTTTCTGTAATGTTTGTTGATAATTTGCTAACTAGTGGATAAAAGGTGAAAAAGGTTGTAACATCTCATTGCTCCTCACGGAATTTAAATTTGTAAGTAAGATTGACCAAGTGTTTTCACGCCTCAGATCATGTTTTTCCTTTACTATAACAGTCATAGATTATACTTATAAAGCATACATTTTACGTATCCAAATACCCCCTTTTTGAGAAAAAATTGCGCCCGTCGCGCCCACCTTTGCTTATAACTAAGCTTATCACATTTGACAAATTGTCTATATGATATATCCCGAAAATGAAGCGAATGCAGAATTAACTATTGGGGAAAGGACAGCAACCTGCTTTAATCATTGTAGTTTTTATAATGGTTGTTTTATTGTAGTGATTTTTCTTTTATAAGTGGGTTTGTTTGTATTTTTATTAATAAATCATTTTTAGCTTACGTTCATTAAATGTTATCCCGGGAAAGCCTCCGGGCGTTGCAATCCATTATGGGACCATTTCGGGGATCTCCTGTTTACGTGGTCAAAGGATTTTTCTGACTCCAATGTATGCAATGTGCGCTGTCTAAATTCAAACTGCCACTCTTTCTTTCCCTAATTGTCTCGCGTTCAATATAAAACATTATACTCTGTGCTGTGATTACTTCCCTTTCTGAAAGCATTTTATTCTTCTAGTAACAATAACTTCCAGCTATCGCCTTAATCATCTTTTGATCATTTTAGCGATTTCTGTATTGGTGGTGTGGGTTTGAGAGGTTAATACCTCAT
>BOPP01000188.1:807111-819932 GCA_017312745.1 Gryllus bimaculatus | reverse complement strand
ATTAGTGTAAATTTAGTTAAGTTAATTTAGTTAGTTACTTTAGTTAGTTATTTATCTTTACGTTATATTATTAGTTATTAGTTTATATTTATTTTATTAAGTTGTATTTTTAGTCTATTTATTAGTTAATTCTATTTCTATGTTTATCTTGTGACTTTTAGTTAGTTATCTTAGTTAGTCTATTTTTTTAGTTAGTTATTTTAGTAGTTTTAGTATTATTTAGTTACGTTATTTAGTTAGTTATTTTAGTTAGTTATTTATTTAGATTTATTTAGTTTATTTAGATCTTTTAGATTTAGATTTTTTAGTTTTTAGTTAGTATTAGTTATTTTGGTGAGTTAGTTAGTTGGGTACATTAGTTATTTAGTTATTATCTAGTTAGTTATTTAGTCCTAGCTTTAGTTAGTTTTATAGTTAGTGTAGTTAATTAGTTAGTTAGTTATTAGTTAGTTTCTAGTTATTTAGTTATGTTAGTTATTTAGTTAGTTAGTTATTTAGTTAGTTAGTTATTTAGTTAGTTAGTTACGCTTTATGTTATCTTTTAGTTAGTTTTAGTTATTTATTATTTAGTTATTTAGTTTAATTAGTTTTAGTTATTTAGTTTAGGTATTTAGTATTTGTATAGTTATTTAAGTTATTTAGTATTTAGTTATTTAGTTATTTAGTTATTTAGATTAGTTATTTATGTTTTATGTATTTTAGTTATTTAGTTATTTAGTTATTATTATTTAGTTATTTAGTTATTTAGTTATTTAGTTATCTTTAGTTATTTAGTTATTTAAGTTATTTAGTTTATTTAGTTATTTAGTATTATTTTAGTTATTTAGTTTAGTATTAGTATATATTAGTATCTTTAATATTTTATTTTTAGTTGTATTATAAGATTAATTTATTGTTTCTTTCTTTGGATCCGCGGTAACACTCGCGGCACATAGAAGAAACGCGCTAAACTCGCTAATTAAAGCGAGCCTAGCACCATGGCAGGCGGTCGCTGCATCGTCTGCTATCAGACAGAGAAGCGCCCTGTAATAATATCCTATATTATATACTTTAGGTATATATACTAGGTATAATATATATACTATATATATATACTATACTTAAGTAATAATATATACTATAATAATATATTGTAGACGTTACCGGCGGAAACGGTGACTACTCACGACAAATAAAAATAATATAAGACGGGTACATTCTCGTGAATGGGCTTTCAGTGGAATTGGAGCGCTGACACTAGAAGAATAATCGAGGAACTCTTTTTGTGGCAATTGAAAAGTTTAAATGATTTGAACACTGTATACATAAATTTTCCTTTATGCAAGGTCACGCAGCTGCGCGACAGGCCTTTTAAAATAGATTCGGCACGAGTAACGCGGTACTCTGAAGCCTTCCGATGTCCACCGGCTGGCTGGAAGGTGAGCGTGGCGCGCCGTGCAACGGCGGCCGCGTTTCGGCAAAACTTCGGCCCGCCCCCGAGGTATTGTCGGGAAACCGATCTCCCTCAAGGCCGGCCGCTCCGCAAGACGCCTCAATGCGATGTCCAACGAACTCGCCGGGATCCACCACCCCAGCCAATCGCAGCAGATGTCACATATGCGAACTTGCACACCCGCCCCGCAACGAATGGCGGTCCCGTTCGGCAGCTCCGTCACAAACCGTTGCCTCTTCCGAATTCCACTGGACTGTTTCGCACGTGGCGGCCCGCTGCCTGCATCACACCTGGGCGAACATGGAACGCGTGTCTGTCGGTCACTCAATACTCCTACTATTAATGTTTTTACTGAATTCCGCGTTCCTGGACGCCACTTTCGATTTTCCCATGCCTAATCTCTAATTATCGATTTCAGCACCTCTAATCCATCCGACTTAACGGTACCAGAGTCGAGTGTCCACATCTGTTGCATCAATAATTACTACCAACAACTTGCTAAGGGAGCCAGCAGCATACATCCGACTGTTGCGTTCGCGGTCTATCTCCGCTTGCATTTACCTCCCCACCCGGCGCTCGCGGCCTCCCGCGGGGCCACCCGAGATTACTGGCCCAACCCGTTCGACTTCGCTCGCCCGTCTGCCCCCGGTTTCGAGGCCGTTTGGTGCGCAGACGGCGCCCACGGCAGGACGTAACTAAAGCATCTGATCGATTTAGCTGCTTATCTTTTAGACTTAAGGAAATTAGTAATCAATTTTTGCTTCAGTTATCCAATAGCGGAAACGAATTCTTACGTTTCAATATATATATATATAATATAATATATATATATATATAATATACATCTCTCACACAACCAGACGCTGTGTTGTTTTCCGTCAATTGATGCTATTTCTAAAAATTAGAAATATAACGATGCAAACAAAGCAACATTGTAAACTACTACTTCTCGTATATCTCCTAGTAGGAAAAGCATTAGCTGCCAGCTAAGCTGAGAATTGATGCAGCATCGCAACATGTTGAAAAGCCTTGGCGCCGCTTTCAACGGAGCAGCAGCATAACTCCCGCCCGAGGATTTTTAACGCGTGGCCCCCCGCCGTATCAGCGCGGCCGCATAAAGAAAGCGCGGAACAATTTCACGGGGACCCGTGTGAATGGAACAATAAAAGCATGCGCCGCAGTTTAAAGAGATTGTCTGCGGATTTAGGGCCGCGCTGGGACCCGCGCAAGGCGTGTGGCAGGAGGCCTTGTCTGGGGCCGAGGCACGGCGCGCGCTTCCGTGTAACGAAGCTAAGAAAACGGCACCGGTGCCAAATGTTGACAGGGGCCTACAACAGGCACGACATCTTACAACTCAACCTTTTGTTCAAACAAAAAGCTGCAACACATCGTTCTCGCATTACATGTCACGGTTATATTACATTATAAAACTGCTTAAAGCCTCTGATTGGGAGGTTTTAGCGTTTGAAACCCGACTATGTCAGGATTTTGAACACAAGCTAGGAGCTAGGTCGAAGTCAGCCACTGTCTAGAGGAGATCTAGGAACCTGCTGTCCTCATAAGTAGTTTTCCGATTAATACAAGGCGAAATTTGTTAGCACAACACTAACAAACGTGCCACGGATCGCGCGTGATTTTTCCTTTCTCTTCCTTGTCGCGGTGGTGGGAGACACCTGGTTAGGGAAAATTCCGTAAGCCGAAATAGCTCGGAGCCAGATCTTGTGATTTGGAAGAGCACGTAAAGAATAGGGCATGCATTACACTTACGGGACAAACTGCTTGCCGCGCCCGGAGTAACGAATCAATCAATAATATGCGAATCCTCGAAAATATTTACAACCCGCAAAATGTATGTATGCCTCCGCTGGATGTAGACTTTTCAGCTAGCTATGAGGATATCCGTACAGAACCCAAGCATTTTCTACTAGAAGAGTGCTTTGTTATCTCCGAGAAAAAGTAGAGAATTTCCAGCCGTTTTCTTTTAAACGAAGTTTTTACGAATTAAAAGAAATCAGGGGTATTCTTATAACGATTTGTCTTGAATTCTTCTAAAACGCGACATTCTGAATTGGTCGACGGGCATTCTCCAACCACGAAGGCCTTTGCCTGCTTCATCAGGTAAAGGCCTTCGTGGCCATAGGGGCAAAGGTTTACCAGGAGGCCGAGAGGACACCGCAGCTAGGAGACCGTCCCTACAGCCATGCAGAATGGAGATGGATGGGGTTGCAAGTTGGCGAAAATCAGTTATGACCTACGTCTAACCGCGAAGTTAAGTCATTACAAACGACACGGAGACTGACTCCTTACATGGAAAGCATTGCCTTTTTTCGACCGTTTAGTAGATTGCAAATATTTCTCCTTCCTAGTTCGAGAATTGCTTCTTGATCAGTACTGTCATGTTCTAAAATAGGTATGAACAGTTGAATATTTTTCATAAAAACACTCCCGCCATAGTATGGCATCTTCAACGTTAAGATAAGGAGCACTGCCAGCGGTTGCAAAGCGAAAGCGGTTATTTCTTACGAGGCCTTTCATAACACGCCTAGGGTTTGTGCTTCGTGAAGCTATTGCTGTATATTATCCAGAAACATTATCCAGAAAATATCGGATAATGTCACACTGAAGAAGTATTTCTTTTACGGGATGAGATTCAGTGGAGAGTTGGGAAATGTTATGAGGCTTCCCAAACTAACTACATTTTCAAAGTTCAATTTTGAAGCTGTAACGATACACTAATCCTTCGCGGTCAGGTGGGTTCTGTATGAACGAGTGAAATGTCGCGCAAAGGGGCGTAAGTGCAGTGTGAGACGTTTTCACCGATACGCGCGCCGGTATATAATCCGAGCGCATTTATCCCGCGGAGGCCACGTTGTCCGGCAGCGGGCGTTGTCGTGGGGGCAGCGGGGGTGGGGCACTAAATCCATTGACGGATGCGCACCCGGGGCAGTAAAGAGGGCGAGGCGCGGCGGGGGTAGGGTAGGGTGATGCTGGGTTGTAATGAGGGGCGCGGGGCGCGACGCGAGGAGCTGAGTGGTGGCCCCCGCCCGCCACCCATCATCATTTGCGATGGCGCTGCAGCGTATTTCAACAGCGACCGCAGCGCCCTCACGAGTCCCCCGCGGAAAACTCCCAGTTTATTCCTCGCGCCAACACTTGCCTCCGATAGCCACTGGATCAATGTTTCGCTCCCTCTCGCAAAACAAGGTTTTCGAATACATTACACTTAAAATATCCTCTGCTGACAATCTCCCTCCAACCATGTTAACACATTCTAAATTAGTTAAATAGTCCAAAATAGTTGATCAGAGCTACCAACAATTTTGCTAGTTCGTAACCTGCAATTGGAACACACTGAAATAGACTTCTGCCCTAGACCCAAATCTTCTAAATCCCGTCTTCCAGATAGTTTTAGATATTCGTTTTTTCTCACTCACTGTCACAGTGAGGAACGGTCTCATGACGGAAGAAACATATTGCTTACGGGGAGCAAATGAGAAAAGTTGAAACTTGCCGAAAGAAAATAATAGAAAGAAAATAATGAAAACGAAATACGCGAATGTAAAAACGAAGATTCATACAGTAATCATTATGTTAACAAACTTCACAAATATAAAGCGTAAAATTACATTAATCCCTCAGTTCACATTCGAAGAATGTACTGAATCAGAACTAGTCCACTTTAAATAAAAGTTTTTAACCTATCATTTATATATTCAAAACATCATTAAAGTATTTAATAATGTAAAAATAATAAATTAAAATAAAAAATATTCACGTGACATTAAGGCACATTTCAATCTAAAATGTGTTTTGAGACAAGTATGACGCAACTTTCAGAGAAACAGAAACCAGAGTATCTGGTCTGCAACATTATCGCGATCGTGAGGTCGGGCAACGTCCGTAAATTCCTCACTCTTTCAAACACTTGATGTCGCGCTGTAGCTAGGATTAGGATTGCCACCCTGCGCCCCTTACATCCTCCTTCCCTCTGCCGTCGACGAGGAACAATTGTGGGTGACGTGAGGATTCGTGAATTGCTGATGATGGGACAAAGACAGCTGCGGGGAGAAAGTAGCACTGCAAAGGTGAAATGGTGTATTGTTTGCTCGTATAATTTATAAGATACTAGTGTTCCATGTTTCATACGTCAGTTTATAAAATAATCATAGTGGAGTCAGAAACACTGAATTCCACGACTGCAAAAAGTGTGTGTACGGCGGCGCAGCGACGCCACCCAAGCTGGCATCTCTAATCTCACTACTGGGCTCTAGCCATGTATGGCAGTGTACTGTAAGAAAATGTGTGAATGTTTGAACGAGAAGTCGTATGAAGAAGGAAAGATCGCGCAAGGCCTGTGCTCTGTTTGTTGGAATATTTCTCCGGCATTCGCCTTGTATTTCAGAAGAATCCATTGAAAAGCACTGATAAGAGCAGTTCCTGCAGTCCGTGGCTGCATTCAACCTACTTATTTAGTTCGATTCGAAAATCCGCACCAATTCGGGATAGTAGCCCTGAGCCAACTCAAACAGTAGTGGTGTATTTACATTAACATTGGCATTAAATACTTATTAAATAATAGTCAACACGACCTTATAACTAGGCGATATTCGTGTTCAAATTGTTTCGTTTCCGTGTATGTTCCGTTACATTTGGTTCGGATTTGTGGATAAAGTGCGACGACAACACTCTACCAGAACCAATTGATTCTTATAAGGAAGCTTCTCTCATCTTTCAACTGCACTTTCCTGTTAATAGTCTTACTAATTTTATTGCAATATACAAAGTAATGTTTGCCAAGTTACATTTTTTAAAAAAAATCACTTTGAATAATGGCTGCTGAATAAGACAAACGTGATACACGAATTTTTGAAGGGGAAGCAACATATTGCGTAACAGAAGTGAAAACACTTTCCCATGATTGTATTTCTCTATAGCCCTTTGAATTAATGCAATAAAATAAGTAATTGTAGGAGTAAGCATTTTCAATGTCACAACTCTGTAAAATTAAAACATGAAAACACTAGAAAATATAAGCTCAAGTTAGTTATCTAGAAAAAAAAATTGACAGCCGTGACAACTTCTTCGTGCCGAAGGAAAGCTCTGTAAAAGGGGCCGACGAGCGAGCTGCCCACCCCCACGCCGCAGTGGCCCTCGCTTGCGGCCGATTACCGACTGAGTGGAGAGGCCTTCGGAACCCGCAACACATGGCAGCAACAAAAAAAAATTTATTCATATTTTTATCAAAACTGGTATAAGAAAAAAAGTTGTGAAGTAAAAGTAAAAAGAATATCGCGGCATTATTGTGAACATGCACAGTATTCAAATAATGTACTAAAGCTTTTCATATTCAATTTAAATTAAATTAAATTTTTATCCTTCAAAAACGTATTCTGTAAACTAATAATAATAATATTATTAATAACAATAATAATAATAATAATAAAAGAAGAATATGATATTTTGTTAAACCTTTTAGAAAAAGTAAATGACGAAAATTGTGCCAAGCGTTCGGCATATTAAATTTTGGGGTGCTTTATATACGTTTGCGCCGGCAAGACCAATGCAAGCATAAATCAGATTCAAACACTAGTCGAATAGTTCAGGTGAAAAGTGCTAACAAGTAAACACATACACCATCATAAAACCATAACCCTTTCGCAGTTGGATAAAATGAAACCACTCCTAAAAGTGTACAAAATGCCCTAAAGAAGGGCCAGTCCCGAATCTGTGCGTGTGGCGCTCCCCCCCCCCCATAACGCTCTTTAAGAAAGAGCTACTTCCATCAGGCGCAGCGCTCCCTTGCGGATCCGAGGCGACAAATGCGCAGCGCCTCGCGTCCCTTCCTTGCTTCCTCCGAGGGAGAGTATCGACTGTGGGCGGCAGCGACGTCCGTATTTCGCCTCAAAGAGCCACACGCAAATTGTATTGACAGCGGCCGCCTTCTGTGGAATTCGCCTGACAGATATGAAACTGCATCGCCCTCTCGCAGGCGGCGCCAGTGGCCTTGGTGGAGGAGTGGTCGGTGGCGGGGTGGAATGAAGGGAATAGGAGGAATGAGTGAAGAGAATGACACTGAAATGGGAAGGTGGTTAGAGGAAAATGGAAAGACAGTGAACTGGAAGAGACTTCAAAGAAGAGATGAAAAGACAATGGCGCTAAAACGGAAATGAAGTGACGGCTGCGCGATGTAAGCGGCTAACAACACAGAGAGACGGTAAGAAACGAAAACTGAAGACAATAGGGAAGGGCAGAGAGATTAAGAGATGGGTTCGGGACAATTCCTACAGAGCATCACAGCAGGGGAAGAGGTAGGAAGGCGGGCCGGGTGCGTTGGTTGGAGGAAGTGCAATGGCGGAAGTGGAAAGCATAAGTTACTTTGTGGTATACAAAACAGTATGGACGAGAATGAGAAAGACGGTGGTGTTGAACTATCGAAAACGTAAGTAGGGAAATGGAGGAAGAGAAGGTGAGTACAGTGTGGAGGTAGGATAATGACTGCCCTTACAGTAGTTGGCAATTTCGTGCCCTGCTATTCGACACAGCGATCTCATGTACATACCCCACTGCACTGTGGAATGAGTTTCCTTCTACGCGAGGCGAAGTGTCATGTTGATTTTCATTGTATAAAACTTCCAATCTCCTATTCTCTAACAAAAGTACTGAGATATATTGGTCTTCTGTTCAGTTGCTTAAGGAAACAAACAGAACAATGGGCGGGATCGTACACCTTCTGAAAGGATTGTGCTGAAAGGTGAATTTTCAAAAAAGAATTCCTTACTTTTTTGTAATGCCCTCTTCCTGATTCTTCTTTAGATGGACGCTTGCCATCGAGAGCAAAGTGGTGGGGGAAGAGGATGGCGAGAGAGAAGGAGGGCAGTGTGCTCAGTGCAGAGGCGACGAAGCAGGAAGTGAGAGAGGGGCAGATGTCGTGGAGCAAGGCGTTGGGGCATGAACCGAGGAGGCGGATTGGCCAGAAAGAGAAGAGGCAGGCCAAGACAGTACTAGAGAAAGCGATAAGCTTAAAGTGACTCGAATAAAAAGACAGGGAGCTTGCAGGGCACAGCAGGGGCGGAGCGAGGAGGAAGCAAAGTGTCACAAGAGTTGCGGGCGGCATCTCATATTAAAATTAATAATAATTTATTGTAAATAAATACTAAGTACACCAAACTTTAAAGAATCCGTTTGTTTCAACATTGCTTTCTCATGAAAAAGAATAAGTCTACTGAAGTACAAGTCATAAAATGAGACTTATCAAACAAGCGGGGCCATCAAGCTCAGTTAGTCATTTGTTCTTTATGTATGTGCCTAAAAGCAGTGGTTTATTTGTTTTTCATCTGAACAATAATGTTGTTAATCTAGATGGATGACGTTATTTAAATTTATACTCTTTTATAGAGAACAAATTATAATTTGAATTTCACTTTTTGTTGTAGTTTCTTTAGTTTTTTGTCGCTGATGTCAGCTACACTGTTTGAATCATAAAATATTTTTTCTGGTATTGCAAATATTTATGAATAAATATCCTTCACAGTAATAAGCAATAAGCAAAGGCATATGTAGGAGAAAGTAAATCAAGGTACCTTCTGTTTCGAGCCTTAACGTGAATGAGTTCCATTCTGTCCGTTTGCGATAGTGAGCAATGAAGTCTGCTGACGTCGTCCTTACGAACAATTCTCCAATCTCTGATTGCCAGTGCACCGTTAGGAAAATACGTTTTCCTCACAGCAACTGTGTTTGCAGGTACCGCAATGTCTCATCTGCTTTCATAAATTGCGTCGTTTCCAACGCAAACGGTTTGGGGGAAAAACGTGAAAGGATAAATAGTGGTACCTAAAACGTATCATCGGAAGATAAACTTATTGAATGCTTTTTGACATAGAGTGATTATTTACAGTGGAGCACTTTTAAGAAGCTGAGCGCTCAAAATAATCTGGATCTATACAGAATGTCGTGGAATGTTTCACGAGACGTGTGTTAGTGAAGTAGATGTACGCGTAAGAGTATGTAACGGGACGAGGATATGACAAGGAAGAGGTAGGAAAAGTCTCGCATAGTACGTGGCCCGTCTGTTAAGCTACTGATATTGATCGGGGAAACCGCGGACAAGCACCGATCAGAGCAGCAGGCCGCTCAGGCGAATTCTCCTCCTAGAGTTCCGCCCAGCTGTCGAGCTAGTGTCATTACACGGTTGGGTTAGAAGGTGCATGGTGTAAGGCGCCTGACCTGGCCTCACCTTACTCAGCTCATATGACTGGGTTCTATGAAGCTCTCAACTCAACTGCGTGTTTGAGCCCAGTTGGCGCTATCTCTTGTCAAAAGTAATGGCACACTTCACCTGTCACGATTCTGTCTGGGTCTATTCAAAAAATATATTTAAAATAATAATAATAATAATAATAATAATAATAATAATAATAAAATTAATAATAATAATAGTTATAGTAATAATAATTAAAAAAGGAGAAAATAGGAACATTTTCCCAGTTTAAGAAATAGGTCTTACAACTGCTGACAAAACTTAAACTAATGTTACATGACTCCATTTTTATATTTATCGCACGAAAACGATATGTAATTATTATTGCTATTTGAGACGAACTATCGAACGAGAATAGTTCAAAATTGTTCAAGATAATCAAAAAGTGTTTAGCATGCGAGAAAAACCTTGCACCGAAACAATAGCAAAAGTTTTCTACACAAAGAATAAGCGGAAAAGAATGGGCGGGGAGGAGAAGGGTTGATGGGTGGATAGGAACAGGCGGGAAGGGATGCAGAGGAAGGAGTGGGAAAACATGGGACAGGATGGTAGTAATGTGGCCCCAGAAGTAGAGAATAATGAGTGAGAAAAGGGGGCGGCGCAGGAGAGGCAGAGCGGGGAGCGTGGTTGGTGGGAAGGGAAAGGTGGATCGGAAAAGCATAGGGCAGAGGACGAAGACAGGCAGGGGCGGGGTGGCGTGGAAGGGGAGGCGAGGAAATGCGAGAGAGAGAGGGTCGTAGGAGCGAAGTGAAGGAGAGGGAGAGGGCGAGGGCGAGGGGCCGAATGCAGGGCCTCCTTGACTAAACGTCGGGAGAACGGGGTTGTGCGGGTCACGGAGTCGACTTTAATGACGTCCTACATCGATTGCCCCGTCCTCGTCGCTGGCGACCTCTGCGGGTGGCGCCTTCCCTCGCTCGCAGCGCAGCAGCCAAGGCGCTTCACATCAAAATGCCCTACATTCGTATTCTGTCGCAGACTAATCATACTACAGTGGTTCCGAATTAATACAGTTTAGAAGTGGAAGTAAGCATCCCAATAATTGTTTTAAAAATATTTAATTCATATATAAATTTTCATAACTTGGGGCAAAATCAAAAACAGTTACAACTAGTCACTATACTGAAATCGGACAAAAAGTATTGGTTAAAAGTGAAATGATGGTTGTGAGGTAAAGATGGAATGAAGGGACAGAAATAAAATCCTCGCTTTATCCCCCGCAAATTCCACGCGGATTGGCCGCGGCCCTCTCTCTCCATGACGCCTTCGCGGCCGCAGGCGGCGCATGCGCAGATATTCCGCCGCCAGCGAGTGCAAATCGAGAGTTTAACGCGCGCCCTTTACTGCCTCCGCTCCTCCTCCGACGCGACGCCACGCGATGGCGGTCGCCTGACTGGGGGATTTGCCGCTAGAGTTTTACGGTGTGCCGGCCAAGGGGTTCCCTCATAAGCAGATTACTCCGCGCCGCTGTGGGGGCGAGTGGAGAAGGCGATTGCGGGGGAGTGCCGTCGGAAGAGGTGAGCGCGACGGGTGTTGTAGGGGGTGGGGGTGGAAGAAGTGCGAAGAGTTTTGGCGGGAGAGGGCGGGCGGTCAGGTATGGACCGGGTTGGGGTGAGGCCGAACGAGGGTGACATTCTGGAGATCGCGCTTGGACGATCCTAGCGGTGGAGAACGATCATGCGACTTTGCTGTTTGGCCTCCGAAACTGCTCAACTCCTGGAGTAATGGGCCGTAAGATATATGGGCCGCAAATGCCACTGCTTTTGGCTTGGTAATGGAACGAAAGTAGAGTACGACCCAAAAGCCGCCAGGTTATGAACTTGTATTCCTTCTAGGAAGTAATATTAAAGTTCGTTTAGTGATGAGTCGTAGATACATTCTGTTGTTCAGGCTGATGCTTCAAACGCCCTAGGCGGAGGCGGGAGAGGAGCATCTCAATGCCTGTGTTCAAAACTGCTTCTTTCGCTCCGTTCTCCCGAAATTGTATTGAAGTGCGTTATCTAATCGCCCGACCTGCCAGCCCAATCTTAGGCAACTGAGGCATCGCGTTCGGGAAACGCAACGACAATAAACATTCGCTCTCTCTCGGCATTCCATCACTTTCCAACGCTCTGCGCAGTCTGAGGCAGCTGCTTTATTGAGGGGATGCCCACGACTCCTGCGCACATATTACAGGAAACGTGCACGTTTTAATCGAAAACACGAGTCGTTAAAGACGAAATTTGCAGAATTTGCATATGATCTCTAGAATTATAAGAATATGTTAGAGAGACGAGCGCCGGAAAAGCAAGAAGGATTAATGGAAATATTATGACAATAAATGAAAGCTAAATATCTGATAAATCGCACGTATCTCAGCACAGCGAATCAATGCATAAACGAAGAGAGGAGGAAGGAAAGAAGTAATTGGAAGAAGAAACATTTTTCCTGAGAGCTGTGGCTTCCGTCCTACTTGTATTTATTGAATTAGAAGAGATCCACAGGAAACGTGCAGAGGACCGGGCTCAATTTTACCATGTCCCTTCTCTAAGTCGCCTCCAGCAAGCGATGCAGTGGGCGAGGGGGTGGCCCTCCTGGAGGGGATTGGAGCTGAGCGCAGCGCAATGAGGCAGCACGAACAGAGCGCTCCCCAGCCCCAAGTTGTTGCTCATGCCGAGTATCGGCGTCGGCTCCCGCACGAGACTAGGAGCCCGCACTCGCAAGTCCGTGTTCATGACTTCAAGGAACCGTGTTGCCACAACGGACGGACAACCGAACAACGGCTGTGTAACAAAACAATTTACAAACAGACGTAATGTCGTTCAATGAGAGGACTAGATTTTCTTAATAAACACTATTTGAAAGGGCTACCAAATTGGAACGGAGTGCGTAACAAGCAATGTCTAGAGATGAAACGTCGCGGCGTCAACACTAAGGTAGTATGGTCTGCGCAGGTTACTAAGCGCCTGCCCTAAGGCACTGCTTTGCAAAGGGCGAAGGCGAAAGGCGAAGGGCGAGGGCGAAAGCGAAGGCGAAGGGCGAGGTGGAAGGGCGCGGTGGAAGGGCGAGGGGGAAGGGCGAGGTGGAAGGGCGAGGTGGAAGGGCGAGGTGGAAGGGCGTGGTGGAAGGGCGAGGTGGAATGGCGAGGGCGAAGGT
>BOPP01000188.1:780043-792659 GCA_017312745.1 Gryllus bimaculatus | reverse complement strand
GTTGGTAAGAAGAGAATACGCAATTTTAAATTTGGCCTATTATTTTTTTTTTTAAATATATGTGCCCCTTTTAGTTTAGGGGCGAGAAATATTCGACGCCTGAGGAGAAGCAGCTGCCCTCCTCCAACGCATCCACCCCTCACAAGCCACTTTATTACATGCCACTCCTCACTTCCATAGCACAACAACTTACGCGCTGACTAATGGCACAGTTTGACACATTTGCGCAATGGCCCACGTTGGCAGAGTGGGGGGCGTTGAGGAGAGCGGTCGGCGGGCGACAGGGGGGCGCGCTGGCATCGCGTTTGGGTCGGGTCGGGGGGTCGGGGTCGGGTCATTAAAGAAGAAGGGCTTTCAGCTACAATTCGACCCTTGGCGGTCGCCTGTCTCAAAGGCGTAGGGCCGTACGGCAATTCCCCTCCCCGACCTCTCCGGGGAGCGAAGGGTTCGTAGTTCCTATTGCACTGCGCTCCCCGCAACGCGTGCGAAGGAAGAGAAAGACCACAACCCCGAGCAAGAACTCGGAGTCATAGGAGGCGGCGAGTGGCGACTACCGCCCCACCTAGCGCCCGCCTCCAAGCTCTCCCCACCCGCAGTGCGAGCATGACGGATCGGACAGAGGGGGGGCATATGGCTGGGTGAGCGGATTGGATCGGAGGAGGCAGGAAGGGTGCGCGGTGTGAGCGGTTGAGGAAGGCAGGCGAAAGTGGTCGGACTACCGCCCCACCTAGCGCCCGCCCTTCCCGCTCTGTCCCACCCGCACGTGAATGAGCAGTCGAGTATGGACGAGGGCAGATGGCTGGGTGAAGCGGTCTGGATTCGAAGGGGCGAAAGGTGCGCGGGTGAGCCGGCTTTGAGAGGCAGGCGAGTGGTCGGACTACCGCCCCAACCTAAGCGCCCGCCCTCCGCTTCCAAGCCACCCGCGTGTGAGCAGTTGAAGATGGACGCAGGGGGCAGAGGCTGGGTGAGCGTTGGATCGGAGGAGGCCGGAAAGGTGCGCGGGTGAGCGGTTGGGAGGCAGGGTGACTGTCGGACTAACCGCCCCACACTAGCGCACCGCCCTCGCCGCTCTCCCGACCGCGTGTTGAGCAGGGAGGATGGACGAGGGGCAGCATGGCTGGTGTGAGTGGTTGGATCGGAGGAGGCGGTATGGGTGGCGGTCGAGGCGTTTGAGGAGGCAGGCGAGTTGGGTCGGACTATCCGCTCCAGCTAACGCCCGCCCTCTCCGCGTTGAGCAGTGAGATGGACGAGAGGGGCAGATGGCTGGTGAGTGGTGTAGATCGGAGCGAGGCAGGAAGGGTGGGCGGGCAGCGGTTTGAGGAGGCAGGCGAGCTGGTTGGATACGCTCCACCTAGCGCCGCCGCTCCGCTCTTCGACTCCCACCCGTGTGTGCGTCCGTGACGGATGCTAACGACGGGGCAGATGGCTGGGTGAGGCGGTTGCGATCGGAGGAGGCGGAAGGGGTGCGCGGGTGAGCGATTGGAGGACGGCAGGTGAGTGTGGTCGGACTAACGCGCCCCACTAGGCCCGCCCTCTACGCTCTCGCCCACCCGCGTGTGAGCAGTAAAAGATGGACCGAGGGGCAGATGGCTGGGTGAGCGTTTTGGATCGGAGGAGGCGGAAAGTGTGAGCGGTTGAGGAAGCAGCGCGAAGTGGTTGCACCGAGGGGCGGAGAGTGCAGGCGAGCGAGCAGTTGGTGGGTGGGCAAATAGTGGGTCAGCGGCTGTCGTGACGTACGTGACGGATGGAACGGAGGGCAGATGGCTGGTGATGGTTGGATCGGAGGAAGGCGGATGGGTGGCGGGCGAGCGGTTGAGGAGGCAGCGAGTGGTCGGTACGCTCCAGCTAACGCCGCTCCCCCCGCGTGTGAGCAGGTGAGGATGGACGAGGGGCAGATGGCCTGGTGAAGTGGTTAGATCGGGAGGTAGGCAGGAAGGGTGGGCGGGCAAGCCGCTTGAGAAGGCAGGGAGTGGTTGGAATACCTGTCCACTAGCGCCCGCCCTCCCGCTCTGCCCGCATCCGTGTGTGCGGTCGGTGACGGATGTAGAGGGCAGATATGGGTGGGTGAGCGGTTGGAAATCGGCAGGAGGCGGAAAGGTGCGCGGGTGAGCGGATTGAGGGAGGCAGGTGAGTGAGTCGGACTATATCCGCCCCACCTAGCGCCCCCTCCCGCTCTCCCCACCCGCGTGTGAGCAGTAAGGATGGAGACGAGGGCAATGTGGGTGAAGCGTTGGGATCGGAGGAGGCGGAAGGCGATTGCCGGGTGAGCGGTTGAGGACGGCAGGCGAAGTTGGTTGCACCGAGGGGCGGTTGTGTGCAGTGCGAGCGCAGCAGTTTGGTGCGGTGGGCAATAAGTTGGTCACGGGCGTCGTGACGTCGTGACGGCATGGACGAGGGCAAATGGCTGGGTGAGCGTTGGATCGGAGGAGCGGAAGGGTGAAGCGGTTGAGGAAGCAGGCGAGTGGTTGCCACCGAGCGGCGGATGGCAGGCGAGCGAGCAGCTTGGTGGGTGGGCAATAGTTGGTCACGAGGGCAAGCACTGGGCTCGCATTGGAGATTACTTAGACGCGTGAGAAGTAGTAGGGGACGCCGTGCCTAGTAAGTTTATTATCGGGTGGGAGCGAGGGTAGGGGGGGTCACTAGGTCGGGCAGGATGACCGAGTCGGGCGATGAGTGGAACGGGCGGTGGGCGGTGGGGAGAGTCGCCCGGCGCTGGCCGTTCGCAGAAGCGCGTTATTAACTGACCACTCGCCCCTCCAAAGCCCACTGCGCCTTCCTCCGAGGGCTCTTTGACGGACTCCGCAGACGTCCGCGTCATCAGAAAGATCCCCACGGCAGCGAGCTCCGGTTCCCTTCTGCCAGCCCTACCAACACAGAAAAAACGAACATTCATATTCTCGAGAGGAAAGTATTTCAGAATCAATTTTCTTGTTTGTTTTTTATTTAACATTGTATGAAAGATAAACAAGTTCACAGAGGAACAACCGACTGATCAGTTCAGTTGGCCATTATTAATACAAGGTTATGAAAACAGAAATTGCTCATTTGACTAGAGCTTAAAGGAGAACAAAATTTCATCCTACGGTAAAACAGACTACTTGACATGAAAAATTACCAAATTCTACTATAAATTTTACGTTCCTTGCGGTATTGCTTCACTCTCGAACCGTTGGCCAGCTATCGGTGACAAAACGAGATTTTTTCTCGTTACTACCCTCGTCAATTCTCGGTCTCGCAAAGCTAATTGAGATACGAACTAAGGAATATTATATTAGAAAGTTGTGTTTATAATACGCATAGCGCAAATCTTCTAGAGTAATCTCTTTATGGATATTACCAAAAATAAGAACGAACCTTTTTTAAAATTTAGAAGTCCAACCAAGCTGTCAGTTTCGATATAGAAAAGGGCACATTCTCAGAAATTTCCTTCATTTTCCAATTGTAATTAATTTATTTTAAAGTGATTCCCTACAATTTTACTAAATGGATTTCATATAAGTTGGCTGATATGGCTTAATGTCGTCCAATAAAGATTTAGGAGGAATCCAATATTAACGATTATTATTATTATTTATTTATTATTATTTATTATATTTATTATTAATTATAATTATCTACTTATTCACGCTTTGAAGTGACGGGAAGGGCGGTTTCATAATGCAGCCACCTGTGAGAGTGCACGCAGGCGGACGGGCAAATATTACATTTGCCGCTGTAAAATTACCTTGAACGGAATAACTAAAGATGAGGATCAGTATACCAATTCATACATCCCCCTTCAACCTTTAACACCAATCCCTAATTATGAGAGTACTGTCATAACACTGAAAAACAAGTGTTGTGTGTAACTATATTCGTGTAAACTAGCGGAACAATATAAAAAACTGTTAAAAAAAATTGCCTAAAAGTCAGAAATAGAATAAAACAAAGAAGAATCGACTAGAAAATGTGTTGAGCCGTTAATTGTACCATTATTAAATAGCTTATTTACAAGTACAGTATTCGAACTAATAAATGGCAGAGTGAGAATGTAATCAAGGTGATGCATTTTTAATGATAGGCGAAAAATTAACGACTCCCTTTTATTCAATAATTGATTTTGATTAATTTAAAGTTTCTGTTTAACCATTTGTAACCCCCAACCTACCTCCACGATAATTGGTAATTTAAAAAAAATTAATATGACGCATTATAAAAATTACTTATCAACAAAACTTTCATACACATAGTGGGAAAATTATGAAGCACAAGAAGATGATTTCCTGTGGAACACAGCTGTAGTCTGTTTGCTCCAAACAGAAGTCTTCCTCTATGCAGAGTGAGTCGAGGACCAGGGTGGTGGAGCGGAGAGCCGAAGGTTTTGGTGCGGGACGGCGAGAGGAGAGGATGAGGAGGAGGAAGAGGAGAAGAGCGAGGTGAGCTGCGGGGGGAGGGGGGACGTGCAGGGAGGTTGGCGAGTCTGTGTCGCGTGGTGTGAGCGGTGAGGACAGTAATGCTCGCGGGGCGCCCCAAGGCAAATACTTGCCTCCTTCCCGCGTTGCATCGATCGCTGCAGGCGCTCCCCTCCCCCCCCCGCCTCCAACGCCTCGCGCGCACCACACCGCCGCAGCGCGTGTCGCCGCCGCGCGGGGAGAGGCAGAGCCGGCAGCGGCTGGTGTGGGCGGCGGCAGGGGCAGGCAGAGGTACACAGCACTAGGGCAAACAGAAGAGTAGCGCACCAAGATGGGGTCTTAGGGAGAGAGAGAGAGAGGGGAAAACAAATTACAGACCAAAATGGAGGAACTGGTAAAAGGAAAGAGTTGAGGTGAACGCGGCAAGAAGCACGTGCATTGAGTGATAGGTCATCGGTAAACTAGAAAGAGAACCAAAAAACGGCGAAATTCTTCCTGGAATGTAATTGGAGGAATTCTGTGCTGCGTGAAAGAAAAAGAGAAGGGATCAGCTTGGGAAAGTTTGAAGAGCGAAGCACTTGAGGTAATGTTTCACAAAAACAGAAGAGAAGAGAAATTTTTGTGTGTACAAAGAGCGAGATCGTGTAGGAGAATAATACGACACAGGCAGAGTTGTGTGGTGTAGACGCAGAAAAACCCTTCCAACGATGGATGTGTGGAAGCAAAGCAGCGCGATGGAGTAAAGAAGGCGCGCACAGGACGCCACGTGAGACAAAGAAGAGAGTTTGTAAGCGAGGAATCCAATCATTTGGAATGAGTGGGGGGAGGAGAAGAATGGCCCATTTAATGCACGGGAGAGAGGAGAGATGCCCGAATTTCGAAGGGCGTAAACGGCTAAATGATGGCATTGGAGGGGGCTGCGGCGAGCGTGAGGTTACAGAGAACAAGCACCGGTGTCCGTAAGTGAGGCAGAGGTGGGCGGTTCTAAGGCGCTGCAATGAACAGGATCCGACACCAGTGGGGGAGCGACGGAGGAAGGAGCACTTGGGCAGCATATAATATATCACAAGAGAGGAGAGAGGAAGAGAGAGAGAAGAGAGAGAGAGACGAGAGAGAGAGAGAGAGAAGGAGCGGGAGCAGTGTTGTAGGTAGTTCAACCGCCAATGGTAAGATGAGAGAGAGGTTTTGACGAGGGAGTATGAGGCCGGCATGGCGTGGGGGACGGATCTGTGCACCGAGGAAAAGTATCGTAAGGAAGGTGTATCGAAAAAGTGAGCGTGGTGGTGTATCACGGAAGGGTGGACGGGGTTCAGTTTGTACGAGAAGAGCTCGAGGACTGGCGAAGGGTGGAGAGGATGAGAGGGTAGGGAAGGGGTCGGGGCGATCGCTTCAGGACTGTGGGGAGCGAAAGGGAATCTGCGCTCGAATTAGAGGGCGAAAGGGTAGACGTGAAGAGAGCGGGACGAACCGGAGAGAGCGAATAGCGGAAAGGACGGGAGTGGGGAGACCGAGTGAATGGATCGGAGGCGGCGCCCAGGCAGGGTGCGATGAGACAGGTCAGGCAAGAGCTTTTTAAGAGGCAGCGCGGATGGGAAAGGGGTTCGGGGGGAGAGGAGGGCGCAGGCGAGACCGCACCTTTCAGGCGCCGCCCCCCTTCCCATGCGGTTGGCCGCAAACCCCTCCTCTGCCAAACGCCTCGCCGGACTGGCGGCTCGCGCCCCCCAAAGCCTGAATCCCCAACCACGCCCTCCTTCAGAGGCGCAGATCTTAGTGCAGTGGGTTACAATCGACAGGGAGTCCCCGTCCAAAAGTAATCTCTCCAAGTGGAACTTGTTGTCCGTCATGTTGCGGCGGGGCAGTGCACGTCATCGTATCTGTACAGGGGGAGGATAGTTCAAAAAGAAAATGAAGGGAAAGAGGTCAGAAGTCCCCTTCGTGAGGTACTGCTCCGGGCATTCACTGGTATTGATTCGAACAAAATAAGAAAACATACAGATAAGAGCAGCTGGCAGTCTTGAATTTTCATGCGACCTTTTTTGAATTCGTAACTGCATAATGCAACCTTTCATAAATTAGCCGAGTCGGTCATCTACCGCCCCGACCTGCCACTAAGAGGCCAAATGCTGGTAGGACCGGTCAGCTCTGTCGTAGAGATCGAAGTGTCTTTAATTTCCGTCGAATAAAATCGGTAATCTACTTCTCAGACCCTAGCAAGCTAAATAAAAATTACCCGCGTTCGAAGCAAAATAGAATGATTTTTGCTGGCTGCGAAACGTTTCGCTCGTTAAGAGAAGCACAATTCTCCTTCCAACTTCAGTGATTTACGGGCACTCATTGCCTCATTAGGACCGGGAAAATCAATTAGCCCTCTCGGCGCTCAGACCTGATTGGTTCCTATTATCCCTGGGGACAACGCGTTTAAGTCCTTAATGACCTGACCTCTGCAGCTGCATTTCAAGAAAAGAGGAATTTTTTACCTTCTTCTCACGCCACTAATTATGGCAATGAGTCACAAATATATACCCATTAATACTCATTAAATAAATACCAAAAAGCAATATCACTGCCCTCGTTGTTTGTCCATTAACCTGCATATTTTATCCTGCATTAGATTCACCTTCCATGCCTGTACTCATACTTAAATTACAACTAACGGGGCTGAAGAATGGGAATATTTATTCTTAAATAAACCCATTTCTTTTTCTGTTAAGTAATGCTTGGGAATAAGTTAATACCAAGTCAAGCGCCGTTGGTAGAACGTATATAATCCAGGTAAACTTCAGTATAATTATAATTTGCTTGTTACTTTACTCGGTATATTTCATTTACATAAGTAGACAAGAAAAACACACATGGCGGGAATGACAATTTTTTTTTTTTTTTTTTTTTTTTTATTTTTTTTTTTTTTTTTTTTTTTTTTTTTTTTTTATTTTTGCCAGTCCGGTTAAGATTGGGCGAATGACGGCACAACTGCTCCGCCCCCTCTTCCAGAACTTCTCTTGGATTGGCTGACCGCGCCACCGCGTTCACTGTGTGTCTGTCGGCGAAAGTGAGCTGCTTCTGTGCATAATGTTGGCCAGGAATTGCCGGAGCTCTTGGTCGGAGACTGTAAGCCACTGCGAGTAAAGCCCATTATCAACCGCCTAGCTCCCTTAGTTTACGACACAACTGCCGTCATGATGCGTAGGGCGGTGCACTAACGCAGGGTCCATCGGGGCAAGCGCAACACACAGGGACATCCCTGTGGGGCCTACTAACATGAGAAGGGAGTAATTGCTGACATGCTTTTCATTGTTATTTTAGTTCAGTAAATACACGACAATTGTCTGCATATGCGTAATATATTTTGCTAATAAAAGCTCTTATTTTGTCATCGTAACTTATAATCTTGGTGCTGAAAGGGGCTTTTTGGTAATTAGCCTCTCCTCCCAAGTAGAATAATCTGAAACATGCGTTTAATGAACTGCGCATAATGTAATGAGCGTGCGTTGTTCGAGTGATTAAATCACCCTCTGGGGTCGCGAGTTCCCAGAAGCACAAGAAAAAGCCCGTTTCGTGATCGGCGCTCACTCGGAGTTAACTTGCCATGGCGGGCCGCTAGACAGCGCTCCCCCGGCCCACCCCCGTCGCCGAAATGAAATGGGCTGTTCATTATTCCTGAAGGACGACATCCCCGTTTATTGCTCTTCGGAATTAACAGGAGCTGCTTTAAAATGACTGCCCTGCGTTTTGGCTTGCCAACATTACCTCCATTAACGAGTGTGTTCACAACAATGGGCCGCTCCAAGTATATCCGCGTTTTGCCGCGTGGCAAGCGCTGCTATCGCCAGAGGCCGGGGCTTTCTATGGTTAAAATGCCGGCGATTTTTCCACTCCGCAATGAGTTTTTTGGGGGAAGAGGATAATTTGGGAAAAAGAAAATGAAGGAAAAAGAAGAATAGGAATTAAAATTATATTTTTTGAAACTTTTTATTTTGATCTCAATATGTATTATTAAATATGCGCACAAGTTTTTTTTATTTTGTTCCAAAATGTTAAATTTAGTAAAACTGAAAATGAATGGAGGATTAATTCAAAAACTATCTGAAAAACCAAGTAGGGAAGATTGATATGTAGGTATTAATGTGAGATAATTGCTTACGTGCATTCTTGGTGAAGGATAGGTGCCAAGGTTATTTGTTTGTGTTTTACTTTTATTATAAATTTTTCAGAAATTAATTAAAATACTATACTTCTTGAACATTTTGTACTGGGATTTTATGTGGAAGTGTGCGTATTTGTAAATTTTGACACAAGAATTTGGAGAAGAGGCTTCTAGGTAGCCACCTGCAGCGCTGTGTGGACACGACGGAGGTGCAGTAGATGGCGATGGGCCTCGACCTTCCTTGCTGTCGTTGGCGCCAGATGACTCGTGCGCGAATTAAATTGCTTCCGAAGCCACAATGGAATGGCACAAAGAAATTTCAGCTGTTTTTGAGACCTTACGCGTTAAAATAACATAGCAAATTTGAAGATGTGTCTCACATGAATGTATTGGCCATTAAAACTGAGATTATTACAAAGTTTGGTTCTCTCGTGGCGTGAATAATTTTGCAGCGCACAATGCTATAACACTCATGCTTTTAATAATTTTTCTATAAAATATTTTTAAACAGTATTTATTTTCAATTAAGGCTTGCCTCAAGTATCGTGACAACCCATGCCACGGTAATGCACAAAGGTGAAGTTAATTGAAATGCTGAAAAAGATGTCATGGCGACATTCTTAGTACCAATCCCACACTTGCAAGAAACGATCAGAAAGTATTTTGTCCTGCAAGTGAAACGTATAGAACCAGGCGAACATAAATGTTTGGGTTAATTGAATGGTAATGACCATTTTAGTTGTTCTATCTGCTGTTGTTTAATTCTTGCTCGAAGCATACTTTGCTATCTACGTGAAAGCCAACCTATTATTTAATTCAAGTTGCCTTTTTATATTAGCGGGAGTTTTATGTCGCTTAAATAAACATTTTAATGCTTGAGCATCCGCGTGGAAGAGCACGTGACAGAAACGAAAGAGATTGTTTAAAAGCCATGCGCCGATCGCTCTCGCCTTAAGCACTGGAGCCCTCTGCCCAGCGGAAATGCCAATGGCCTGCGCTCTCAGCGACGAATTTAACAGTCCGATGGTCCTTAGTCTTATAAAAGAACGTGCGTATTCTTAAAAATCTCCGGTGTCAAACTATGTGCCTTGCGTGTATACTCAAACTAAATTTAATTTTGTCTATGCATAGGCATTTTCCGCAAACTGGTTACATCATGGACAAAATATCAGACAGTAGCACATGAGAATGCTAAAGCGAACTTTAAGTGAAGTGCAGTATGTTTCCTTTGCTTTTTTCATACAAGCTAGAAAAGCGCCAAAGGAACTCTGCAAAAGCGATTGCTGGTGCCGTCCACACGCACGGCTGCAGCAAACGCCGCTTCGGCTAACTATAACTCGCTGTCAACACCACGTCGTGACGGATGGACGAGGGGCAGATGGCTGGGTGAGTGGTTGGATCGGAGGAGGCGGATGGGTGGCGGGCGAGCGGTTGAGGAGGCAGGCGAGTGGTCGGACTACCGCTCCAGCTAACGCCCGCCCTCCCGCGTGTGAGCAGTGAGGATGGACGAGGGGCAGATGGCTGGGTGAGTGGTTAGATCGGAGGAGGCGGAAGGGTGGGCGGGCAAGCGGTTGAGAAGGCAGGCGAGTGGTTGGAATACCGCTCCACCTAGCGCCCGCCCTCCCGCTCTCCCCATCCGTGTGTGCGTCGTGACGGATGTACGAGGGGCAGATTGGGCGGGTGAGCGGTTGGAATCGGAGAATGGCGGAAAGGGTCCGCGGGTGAGCGTTGAGGAGGCAGGGAGTGAGTCGGACTACCGCCCCACCTAGCGCCCGCCCTCCGCTCGCCCACCCGCGTGTGAGCAGTAAGGATGGACGCAGTGGGGCAGATGTGGGTTGAAGCGGTTGGATCGGAGGAGGCGAATGGATTGCCGAGTGAGCGGTTGAGGACGGCAGGCGAGTTGGTTGCACCGAGGGGCGGTTGTTGTGGCAGTGCGAGCGAGCAGTTGGTGCGTGGGAATAAGTTGGTCACGGGCGTCGTGACGTCGTGACGGATGGACGAGGGGCAGATGGCTGGGTGAGCGGTTGGATCGGAGGAGGCGGAAGGGTGAGCGGTTGAGGAAGCAGGCGAGTGGTTGCACCGAGGGGCGGAGTGGCAGGCGAGCGAGCAGTTGGTGGGTGGGCAAATAGTTGGTCACGAGGGCAAGCACTGGGTCGCATTGGCAATTACTTAGACGCGTGAGCAAGTAGTAGGACGCGTGGCCTAGTAGTTTATCGGGTGGGCGAGGTAGGGGGGGTCACTAGGTCGGGCAGGGATACCGAGTCGGGGCGATGAGGTGAACGGGCGGTGGGCGGTGGGGAGAGTCGCCCGGCGCTGGCCGTCGTCCAGAAGCGCGTTATTAACTGACCACTTCGCCCCTCCAAAGCCACTGCGCCTCCTCCGAGGGCTCTTTGACGGACTCCGCAGACCTCCGCGTCATCAGAAAGATCCCCACGCAGCGAGCTCCGTTCCCTTCTGCCAGGCCTACCAACACTAGAAAAACGAACATTCATATTCTCGAGAGGAAGTATTTTCAGATCAATTTCTTGTTTGTTTTTTATTTAACATTGTAGAAGATAAACACGTTTCACAGAGGAACACCGACTACAGTTCAGTGCCATTATTAATACAAGGTTATGATAACAAAATGCTCAGTGACTAGACCTTAAAGAGAAACAAAGATTTCAATCTACGGTAAACAGACTACTTGACATGAAAAATTACAAATTCTCCTTAAATTTACGTTCCTTGCGGTATTGCTCCACTCTCGAACCGGTTGCCAGCTATCGGTGACAAAACGAGATTTTTTCTCGTTTACTCAATTTCTCGGTCTCGCAAAAGCTAATTGAGATACGAACTAAGAATATTATATTAGAATATGTTGTAGTTTATAATCGCATATGCCAATCTTTAGAGTAATCTCTTTTGATATTACCAAAAATAAGACGAACCTTTTTTAAAATTTAAGAAGTCCAACCAGCTGTCAGTTTCGATATAGAAAGGGCACATCTCAGAATTTCCTTCATTTCAATTGTAATTAATTTATTTTAAAGTGATTCCTACAATTTTACTAAATGGATTTATATAAGTTGGCTGATATGCTTAATTCCGTCCATAAAGATTAGGAGAAGTCCAATATTACGATTATTATTATTATTATTATTATTATTATTATTATTATTATTATTATATTATTATTATTCACGCTTTGCAAGGACGGGAAGGGGCGGTCAAAGTCAGCCACCGTGAGAGTGCACGAGGCGGACGGCAAATATTACATTTGCCGCTGTAAAATTACCTTGAACGGAATACTAGATGAGGATCAGTAAACCAATTCATACATCCCCCTCAACCTTTTAACACCAATCCTAATTATGAGAGTACTGTCATAATCACTGAAAAAAGTGTTGTGTGTAACTATATTCGTGTAAACTAGCGGAACAGAATAAAACTGTTAAAAAAATTGCAAAAGTCAGAAAAGATAAAACCAAAGAAGAACGATTAGAAAATGTGTTGAGCGTGTAATTGTAATTATTATAATAGCTTATTTTACAGTACAGTATTCGACTAATAAATGGCAGAAGTGAGAATGTAAGGTGATGCATTTTAATGCATAGCGAAAAATTAAACTCTTTTATCTCAATAATTGATTTTGATTAATTAAAGTTTTCTGTTAACATTTGTAACCCTCCCACCTACCTCCACATAATTGGTATTTAAAAAATATATGACGCATTATAAAAAATTACTTATCAACCATAAACTCTCATAAACATAGTGGGAAATTATGAAGCACAAGAAGTGATTTCCTTGTGGAACACAGCTGTACTGTTTGCTCCAAAAGCAAGTCTTCCTCTATGCAGAGTGGTCGAGACCAGGGGTGGTGGAGCGGAGAGCGAAGGTTGGTGGCGGAGGCGAGAGGAGAGGAGAGGAGAGGAGAGGGAGGAGAAGCCGAGGTGAGCTGCGGGGGTAGGAGGGGGACGTGCAGGGAGGTTGGCGAGTTGTGTCGGTGGGTGAGCGGTGAGGCAGTAATGGCTCGCGGGGCGCCAAGGCAAAATACTTCCTCCTTCCCGCTGCATCGATCGCTGCAGCGCTCCCCTCC
>BOPP01000188.1:768708-780025 GCA_017312745.1 Gryllus bimaculatus | reverse complement strand
ACGCCTCGCGCGCACGCCACCGCCGCAGCGCGTGTCGCCGCCGCGGGAGGGAGAGGAGAGCCGGCAGCGGTGGTGTGGGCGGCGGCAGGGGCAGGCAGAGGTAACAGCACAGGGCAAACAGAAGAGTAGCGCACCAAGATGGGGTCTTAGGGGAGAGAGAGAGAGGGGAAAACAAATTACAGACAAAATGGAGGAACTGGTAAAAGAAAGATTGAGGTGAACGGAAGAGCAGTGCATGATGATAGGTCATGGTAAACTAGAGAAGAGAACAAAAACGGCGAAATTCTCCTGGATGTAATTGGAGGAATTCTGTCTGGTGAAGAAAAGAGAAGGGATCAGCTGGGAAGTTTGAAGAGCGAAGAGCTGAGGTATTTCAAAAAAACAGAAGAGAAGAAATTTTTGTGGTAAAAGAGCGAGATCGTGTAGAGAATAATACGACCACAGGCAGAGTTTGGTGTAGACCAGAAAACCCCTTCGCAACGATAGATGTGTGGAAGCAAAGCAGCGATGGAGCTAAAGAGGCGCACAGGACGCCACGTGAGACAAAGAAGAGTGTTGTAGCGAGGAATCCAATCATTTGGAATGAAGTGGGGAGGCAGAAGAATGGCCCATTTAATGCACGGGAGAGAGGAGAGGATGCCGAATTTCGAAGGGCGTAAACGCTAATGATGGCATTGGAGGGGGCTGCGGCGGGTGAGGTACAGAGAAAAGCCGGTGTCGTAAGTGAGGCAGAGGTGGGCGGTTCTAAGGCGCTGCACTGAACAGGATCCGATCACAGTGGGGAGGGAGCGACGGAGGAAGGAGCACTTGGGCAGAATATAATATACACAAGAGAGAGAGAGAGAGAGAGAGAGAGAGAGAGAGAGAGAGAGAGAGAGAGAGAGAAGGAGCGGGAGAGGTGTAGGTAGTTCAACGCCAATAGGAAAGAGAGAGAGAGGTTTTGACGAGCGAGTTGAGGCCGGGCATGGCGGGGCGGACGGATCTGTGCACGAGGAAAAGTATCGTAAGGAAGTGTATCGGAAAAGTGAGGCGTGGTGGTGTATCACGGGAAGGCGTTGGACGGGGTTCATTTGTACGAGAAGAGCTCAGAGGACTGCGAAGAGTGGAAGAGATGAGAAGGGTAGGGGAAGGGGTCGGGGCGATCGGCTTCAGACTGTGGGGGAGCGAAAGGGAATTCTGCGCTCGAATTAGAGGGTCGAGGGAAGAGAGCGGGACGAACCGGAGAGAGCAAATAGCGGGATGGACGGGAATGGGGGAGACCGAGTGGAATGGATCGGAGCGGCGCCAGGCAGGGGGCGATGAGACAGGTCAGGCAGAGCTTTTAAGAGCAGCGCGGGATGGGAAGGGGTTCGGGGGGAGAGAGGGGGCGCAGGCGACCGCACCTTTCAGCGCCGCCCCCCTTCCCCTGCGGTTGGCCGCAAAACCCCTCCTCTGCCAAACGCCTCGCCGGACTGGCGCTCGCGCCCCCCAAAGCCTGAATCCCACGCCCTCCTCAGAGCCAGATTCTTAGTCAGTGGTCTACAATCGACAGGGTTCCCGTCCAAGTATCTCTCCAAGTGGAACTTGTCCCGTCATGTGCGGCGGGGCAGTGCACGTCAGTGTATCTGTAAGGGGGAGGATAGTTCAAAGAAAATGAAGGAAAGAGGTCAGAGGTCCCTTTCGTGAGGTACTGCTCCGGCATTCACTCGGTATTGATCGAAAAAAATAAGAAAACATACAGATAAGAGCAGCTGGCGTCTTGAATTTTCATGCTGACCTTTTTTGAATTCGTACTGGCAATGCACCTTTCATCAATTAGCCGATCGTCATCTGCCCCGACCTGCCACTAAGAGGCAAATGGTAGGACCGGTCAGCTCTGTCGTAGAGATAGAATGTGTCTTTTAATTTCCTCGAATTAAATCGGTAATTCTACTTCTCAGACGCTAAATAAAAATTACCGCGTTTCGAGCAAAATAGAATGGTTTCTTGCTGGCTGCGAAACGGTTCGCTTCGTTAAGCACAATTCTCCTCCAACCTTCAGTGATTTACGGGCACCTTGCTCTATTAGGACCGGGAAATCAAATTAGCCCTCTCGCGCTCAGACCTGATTGGTTCCTTATCCCTGGGGACACGCGTTTAAGTCCTTATGACCTTGCAGCTCATTTCAAGAAAAGAGGATTTTACCTCTCTTCTCACGCACACTAATATGGCATGAGTCACAATATATACCCATAATACTCACTATAAATAAATACAAAAAGCAATTCACCCCTCTTGTTTTGTCCCTTAACTGCATATTTTATTCCCTGCTATTAGATCACTTCATGCCTGTACTCCATACTTAAATTACAACTAACGGGGCTGAAGAATGGGAATATTTATCTAAATAAACATTTCTTTTTCTGTTAAGTAATGCTTGGGATAAGTTAATACCCAAGTAACGCCGTTGTAACGTAATATAATCCAGTAAAACTTCAGTATAATATATTTGCTTGTTACTCAGGTATATTTCATTTACATAAGTAGAAAGAAAAACACACATTGCGGGTAATGACATTATATTTTGCATTCCGGTTAAGATTGGGCGAATGACCACAACTGCTCCGCCCTCTTCCAAACTTCTCTTGGATTGGCTGACCGCCACCGCGTTCACTGTGTGTCTGTCGCGAAGGGAGCTGCTCTGTGCAAATGTCTGGCCGGAATTGCCGGAGCTCTGCCGGAGACTGTAACCCCTGCGAGTAAAGCCCATTATCAAACCCCTTAGCTCCCCTTAGTTACGACACAACTGCGTCATGTGCGTAGGCGGTGCACTAACGCAGGGTCCATCGGCAGCGAACACACAGGGACATCCCTGTGGGGTCCTACTAACATGAGAGGGAGTAATTGCTGACATGCTTTTCATTGTTATATTTTATTTCATAAATACACACAATGTCTGCATATGCGTATATATTTTGCTAATAAAAGCTCTTATTTTGTCATCTACTTATAATCTTGGTGCTAAAGGGGCTTTTTGGTAATTAGCTCTCTCCCAAGTAGAATAATCTGAAACATGCGTTTAATGACTGCGCATAATGTAATGAGCGTGCGTTGTTCGAGTGATTAATCACCCTCTGGGGTCGCGAGTTCCCAGAAGCACAAGAAAGACGTTCGTGGAATCGGCGCTCACTCGGGTTACTTCCACTGCGGCCGCTAGACAGCGCTCCCTGCCACCCCGTCGCCGAAATGAAATGGGCTGTTCATTATTCTGAAAGGATCGACATCCCCTGTTTATTGCTCTTCGGAATTACAGCTGCTTTAAATGAACTGCCTCTGCGTTTGCTGCCAAACATTAACCTCCATTAAGAGTGTGTTCACAACAATGGCGCTCCAAGTAATCGCGTTTGCCGCGTGGCAGCGCTGCTATCGCCAGAGGCCGGGGCTCTATGGTTAAAATGCCGGCGATTTTACATCCCGCAATGAGTTTTTTGGGGGAAGAGGAATATTTGGGAAAAGAAAATGAAGGAAAAAGAGAATAGGAATTAAAATTATATTTTGAAACTTTTATTTTGATCTCTAATATGTATTATTAATATGCCACAAGTTTTTTATTTTGTTCCAAAATGTTTAATATTTAGTAAACGAAAATGAATGGAGGATTAATTCAAACTATCTGAAAACAAGTAGGAAGATATGATATGTAGGTATTATGTGAGATAATTGCTTACGTGAATTCTTGGTGAAGGATAGGTGCCAAGTAATTTGTTTGTGTTACTTTATTATAATTTTTCAGAAATTAATTAAAATACTAATACTTCTTGACATTTTGTACTGGGATTTTTGTGGAAGTGTGCGTATTTGTAAATTTGACACAAGACATTTGGAGAAGAGGCTTCTAGGTAGCCACCTGCAGCGCTGTGTGGACACGACGGAGGTGCAGTAGAGGCGATGGCCTCGACTTCCTTGCTGTCGTTGGCGCCAGATGACTCGTGCGCGAATAAATTGCTTCCGAAAGCCACAATGGAATGCACAAGAATATTTCAGCTGTTTTGAGAACTTACAGCGTTAAAATAACATACAAATTTGAAGATGTGTCTCACATGTATTTGGCATTAAAACTGAGAATTATTACAAAGTTTGGTTCTCTAGTGGCGTGAATAATTTTGCACGCACAATGCTATACACCTGCTTTTATAATTTTTTCTATAAAAATATTTTTAAACGTATTTATTTCAACTTAGCTTGCCTCAAGTATCGTGACAACCTGCCACGCACAAAGTGAAGTTATTGAAATGCTGAAAAAGATGTCATGGCGACATTCTTTAGTACCAATTCCCACACTTGCAGAAACGATCAAAAGTATTTGTCTGCAAGTAAACGTATAGAACCAGGAACATAAATGTTGGGTTAATTGAAATGGCTAATGACATTTTAGTTGTTTCTATCCTGTTGTTTATTCTTGCTCGACATACTTTGCTAATCTACGTTGAAAGCCACTATTATTAATTCAGTTGCCTTTTTATATTAGCGGGAGTTTATGTCGCTTAAAATAAACATTTTAATGCTTGAGCATCCGCAGTGGAAGAGCAACGTGACAAAACGAAAGAGATGTTTAAAAGCCACCGCCGATCGCTCTCGCCTTAGCACTGGAGCCCTCTGCCCAGCGAAATGCCAATGGCCTGCGCTCTCAGCGACGAATTTACAGTCGATGGTCCTTAAGTCTTATAAAAGAAAGTGCGTATTCTTAAATCTCCGGTGTCAAACTATGTGCCTTGCGTGTATACTCAAACTAAATTTATTTTGTCTGCATAGGCATTTTCCGAAACTGGTTACATCATGGACAAAATATCAGACAGTAGCACCAATGAGAAGTGCTAAGCGACTTAAGTGAAGTGCAGTATGTTTCCTTTGCTTTTTTCATCAAGCTAGAAAGCGCCAAAGAACTCTGCAAAAGCGATTGCTGGGTGCCGTCCACACGCACGGCTGCAAACGCCGCTTCGCTAACTATAACTCGCGTCCACACCCTTCCTCGATGGCAACTCGCGCAGACAACGAAGAGACAAACGGCGATCCATTAACTTTAAGGAGACAATACGCTTTATTTATACTCCAAAACCTTTTAATAAAACTGGTGATAACATACTGTAATGGACCACACAGGTGTAATTATTCGTGTAATGCGCCGCTGTCATAGAGGGGTCGAGTTTCACTATCATACAGGGGGGTTGCCATCACACTTAAGGTGCGACGGTCGCTTCCAGACACCAGGATGCACGCGCTGAGTTTGTTTGAGGGGGTGGGGGGGGCGCGAAGCGAATGCTTTACCTGTCGTCTGGGCACCGGCGTTCAAACATCTCAGGGGTGGTCACCCTGAGTCGAAGGATTGCATTTGCTTACTGGCTATAAATAACACACATTTCTGTGAGTGACCACCCGACCAAAATGATGTGGACTCGTTTATAAATATGACGGATACAAACGTAATGACCCTTAGACGCGCCCTTGAGCAGCGCACTAGTTCCCCATCATGTGATTCCAGATTCCATTCCTAGAGACAAAAACAAAGTTGTAGCTTTCCTTTAAAATAGCCTCAGTTTCGGTAGGTGTGTGACGCACAAAATCTCAGGCAGGCGAAGCTTGCTGTTTACGGTAAAATGAAGTACGCCAGGCCCCTCTCACCCTCGAGCGAGGGAACCGAAAAGGCCCACGCAGCAAGGGCACCGTTGGCTTTCGGCCAAGTCGGACAGACGACCTAAAAATGCCAAATATATAAACAAAAGCAATGCGTCTTGAGCGCGTGTGCCTTTTTTGTTGTGGCGTGCAGTGACTACAGATTAGCTGACCTACAAAGTAAATATATATGTAGTGGACGATGCCAGAAACTCCAAGTTCAGGAAAACGCCCTCGGAACATTGCGTGTCTATTATCTTCTTGAGGGCACGTAACCTGCGTGAAATACCACGTAATGAATGCAAGAAAACACAGCACTGAGAGAAAGTATTATTTATCCTCAGAGTCCTTTTAAAAAGTATTCGTTTGGGGGTGAGGGCTGTGTTCATGGCGGGCCCTTTCCTCCCCCCCCCCGTGTGCAAGAGCATTTGCACTCATCGGCCAAGGCCAACCCAACACTTGGGCCTCTGGCGGCGCCTCTACGAAAGAGCGGAGCGGTTCTCGGATATGCGCAACTGAAGTACAAATGATGATCCAAAAACGGGCACATAGTCATGGGAGTTTAATTAATGTTCAACATGCAAATCATGTTGTATATAAATTAAGTAGCTATGATACTCTATATGATAGTCTCAAAAATAATATAGTATATAAAGAACATAATGAACACGTAATATCGTATAAATAAAGTAGCAGAAGTTGTTTCACTTCCTTGTTTGGGAGCTGACACAAAGCTACAAAATCGAGAGTGATCTGCTGTCGGGGTAAAGTCGGTCCACTGTTTCCTCTCCCGGCCGACGGACTTACTGCGTAGCCGCGCGCCTCGGTCTTAGGGGTTTGTGCGCTTGTGGCGTCTGCTGCGCGTGTAGGACGTGGAGGGGAGCGCGGACGAACACACGGGGTAATGTGGTGCAGCCCCCCCCCCCTCGTCGGCGCGCGTGGGGCGCGCCCTGGCGGGGCGGGGACAGCGGTGGCAGGGCGAAGGGAGTTAAAGGGGGAGGAGTGACCACATGTCTCGAAGCTCGAAGAGCGGGTGTCTCTGCGGAAACAAGTGAAGAGCGTAAGCCGTTTGAAAAAGGCTAGCAATGTACGCGCTGCAAAAAGAAAGGATAAAAATAGGAGGTTTGCAAAATGGCTCTCGCATTCTTCCACTCGAAGCGAATCGCTCATTAGCATTTGCGAGAAGTAATGCTATGCTTTGGTGCGCGTAGAATGGCGGACGTGGGGAAGAAACTTTCCTGCGAAGATTTCGTTGGTTAAGAGTTCGATACCCAGCGCAAAGCAAGTTACTTACATCTAAAGACTGGCTTCTAGATGCAGGCCCAAAACTACAGTAACTCAAAATAAAAGTAATGTAGTTGACAATGGTAATTTACTGGCACTTAAATAACAAAACGCTATTATTTAAAGTCTATTATTTTTCGTCTAGTATTATTAGTAAGTGATACTAATAGTATCAGAAGTAGGGCGAACTAAATATTAAAAAACAAATGTCTCGACTCAGCAATGTTGAGCAATTAATTGAAAATATTGTGTTTTCATTGGCAGTAAGAACTTTGAGAATTATTTCCCAACATTATACGTTGTATATCAAAAATACCGCGTTATTTTGTATCCCGCGTAAACGGAAAAGCCCTGAGATACAATTTTGTAAGTGTAAATAAATGCAGCCTGCGTATGATTTATCAACTGGTTATTTAATGGCGCCTAAGATTTTAAATCGAAGAGATGACAGTAAGTTAAATTTATTAAAATAACAAAGAGGGGAAGATACGTATTATCGCAATACGATCAGCTAATAGGCTTCTATTATTTCCTAAATTACGAATCACTGACGACACCTTGCGCACGGACCAAATAAAAGGGACAGCGAAGAAATGAAAAAATGGCAGCTCGATTAGAAAGGTGAACCTGCAAACAAAATTGAAATTTCTAAAAGATATAAGATAAAAAGAATAAGATCTTAGATTTCTACATTGAGTGCGATTTGCTAATAATTCTTAAGAAATGCGAGACATACACTCAAATTATGTTTAATACAGTCTTATTGTAGCTGGTATATTTTTCAATGAAATATATAGACAAGAATATTACGTGATCTTGAATATAGTTCTTTCATCATTGAACCGAGGAATACACTACTTTTCTCCAATAATTTCAAAGACTTGCACCAATAAAATACAACATTTTTTTCTAGTTACCTTAATGTTGTACACTGAAAAAAAAAGAGTTTTTATATTTCTTAAGAAAAATGTTTGTTTTTTTCTACAATTTGGATTGATTATTTTCCTTCTTGGAATGATTATTTGACTTATAGTTTAGGCAAAAACTAAACTTTGACCCTGAAAAATTATTTCGTTCAATACGTAAATTTACTGCAACTTTCTTACATAAACCAAATTATTATGAGTATGAAATGTAACTTATAATGTAAAATTTTAGGAACGGAACGCAATAATAATCTGACATAAAGCATTTTTTATTTACAGTCATGTCATGCGCATAAATTGAATTCCCTATTTCAACTCTTACAACAAGTTGTTTTCTAATGTATATGTAATATCAAATTATGTCACTTCTTTCAATGCAGGATCTCGCCAGAATAAACTTAGATTTTTATTTAATACAAATTGCCGCCTAAATCTCCACTCTTCCTGTACAGGAACTCATTAGTGATTATTTATTTTAATAGTTTCAGTTACATTAAACAAGGTTTATAAGTCATATACACGCTAGTTGGGCAGTTTGAGGCTAAAGTGGTGAAACAATTTCAAGCATTATGAAGTATGGTTACTCGCTTTCATAAAGACAATACGACGATTCCTAAGTAAGTGCGAGTGACTCCGTCGAAGGCGAAAAGGGAAGTTTGCTTTCCCTTCAGATACTTCGCGCGTTGGCTCTTAGGGCCCTTGCGCCGCCCCCCCCCCCCCGCAGCAGGCGCTCCGTAGTGGCTCCTTACTCCTTAGAGCAGCGACAGGCCACAGCCTCTCCGCCACACAGCCCACCTTTCAATTGCCTCTGCGCTTGCTTCCCTCTCCCTCTCTCTCTCTCTCCCTCTCCCTCTCTCTCCCTCTCTCTCCCTCTCTCTCTCTCTCCCTTTCCCTCTCTCTCCCTCTCTATGCGCTCCGAGGAGTCGCCATCGAGGAGCCACTGGCCAGTGGTAACTACTCGATCGAAAACGAGCTCAACGACAAATTAGTTTCGTTATGAGTATAGGGAGTCACATGACCCTGTTATGGTGCTATTTCATTTCATCAGACATTTCTCAATCGTTGTGGATTAGAATAAGAGTGAGAAAACGATAACATACATTTTAAGTAGGGTAAATGAACCAATAATGAACAAGCAAAGGTGAAGTGAAATTGCTAAGAAAGACGAGAAATACGCATACACACTGATCAAATTCACCCTCACAAATTGTGAATATCATCGCACTTTATAACAGACAATCATCTAAGGTGCAGCCTCTGATGGTCGAAGCGGCCAAGCAGGTCGTAAATAAATCTTTTAGGACATCAGTTCTCGCTACCTGCCCAGGACGGCAGCGTCTCACTACCCAAATGGCGAACACCGATTGTTCTGCCCAAACATAGCCGTTTTTGCTGCAGCATGTCATAATTCTTCATGCTACGTATCTACACGCATGCGAGAAAGTAAATGTTCGTGATGGCCCAGCCAAGTTCGCTGACCGCCAAGGCCGTCCTGCGTGGGGAAATCGCATGCAGCGGCATTCGCGATGCGCATCTGACTCCATGCGCGCTGGCGGGGTTGGCAGAGCCCCGAGGCGCATGGCCGCTGTGTGTGTGCGTGTGCCTGAACGGCCCTGGCGATGGGGCTGCCGTGGATTAGGCAAAGGCGCGTTAGGAAAGGGTCCGCAGCTGAAGGAATCGATTCCCCCTCTTCGCAGCGACTTACGCCAAGAGGCGGATTCTGCCACAGGGGCCATTCCAATGATATGACCGCACATTCGTGTTTTTTTAACATTTCCATCCTTTACTACAATTCCTAACTCAAACAAACGCTATTGAGATAAACTCGCTTTCAAACTCCTCGTCACTTACGACCTACTAGTTGTAAGTACTTCCCTTCCCTAAGGTGAACTTCCCTGAGTAAAGCCATTTTAAATATCTATTTTTTTAAATTTCATGCAGTTTTATCTATATCAAAATATTTACTTTGAAAATTGGATTTGGTTTCTAATTATGAAGAACAAAATGAATAAGAAAACACAGTCGGCTTAACCCCACACCTCTCCATGCATTCGTTTCTCAAACTTACGTCCTGGTTGCGCCACTGCATGTCTGCGTTTCATAAAACGACGTGAGCCCTCCATTACATTTTGCGCTAAAACATAAGATTGTTGCGTAACTCGTCGTTATTCATGGAACTCGTCAGGAAAGTTGCAAATGCAACGTTGTCGGCCGAAGGGGCGCTGGAGCGCAGCCCTGCATTTGGACAGAGTGCGCCGGCGTTTGGAGCAGGCAGCCGAGGCCTCCGCCACGACCACCCAGAGGAAGGCCACGAGGTGGTCGAAACGACGGCTCCGCAGCCTTCGACGCGACGACACCCGAACCACACAGAGCTCTCGCACCACAAATGACGTGCACAACTACGCTGCAAGAACACATTACCCGCCTGGGCTCCGTGACACGCCACACGTGCCTTCGAGGTCAGGGGCGCTGGCAGCTGTCTCACCACCGCTAATGTCTCCGCAAGTCGCCAGGGAGCAGCACTAGGCTGATGAGGCGGCGGCGCCATCCGTTACGCCAGCGCCGCGCCGCAGCAGTCGTTTAATGAAATCGCTAAATCACAGCCCCCGCCCCGCCCACGCTCCCTTGCCGTCGCCCGCGCCCGCCCGCCCACACGCCTCCAGCGCACGCGCCTCCACACCACGAGAGGAACGGACGTTCAAACGACCTGTAAACACCCAAGGAGAATGTGTACTTACCGGTAATTACAGACAGACAATTTACGTTCAATTAGGGTTAAGCAAGTTTAAACCCAAAATTTAGATATTCACAAAAAAAATACAAAAATGTTGAAAATTACTTTTATTGAACAAAACTTTGTTAATACAATAATTACTTGCAAAACTAGTTTAATTTTTTTATAAAATAGCAACATATTTTCCAGGTTAAGATATCTACAAGCGTAAGATATTGTAAAAGACAAAAACATCTCCCTAATTCAGCAATGATAGATTTACAAGAGGAATGAAATGGAATTTAATTTTCATTCGCACACAACATATGAACAAAATTAATTTTGTGGTAAGATGGCAAAATGTTATGTCACTTTTTAAAAATTTTCGTAGACAGAAATTTCAAATATCAAGACATCATGAAAAATGACTGTGTCTTTTATCTTATTTCAATTTGCCACTTTTGTTTCTTCATATACTTCAAGAGAAATACACTTTTTGTCTCCCTATAAACATTAACAAACAAGAGTGGCAAATGTCATTTTGTGTTCCATGTCATGATATTTTAATAGAAGGACTACCTACTACACTATATTGTAGCAATTAAGAACCCTATAAGTTCGGATTCATGTCATGGTGTTATAAGGTTATCCCATGTCAACTTTACCTTAATAAATACAGTGTGAAGTACTCGTTCCAAAGGTTCCTGACCAAGGACCCGCTCGCATCTCAACCACCGCCGCCTCTGCAGCAAACGTCTTGCCCCCC
>BOPP01000188.1:755149-768684 GCA_017312745.1 Gryllus bimaculatus | reverse complement strand
CCCGCAGAGCGGGGACGCTCGCTGCGGCCAAGATGTCTTCCTGCGCTGGTGGCGGATCCCCGTTTCAAATCCCACACGATACGCTGAAGGAGAAGAATAAAAGAAAAGTGTTTTGTAATATGTCAACGCCACTAACATTCTGAATCACCACATCCTGAGGACAAAAATATCCCTTTAAACTTAAAATCTTACTCTCGGAGACGTTTTATGAGGGCCAAATTCATTCAAGCATAGAATCGAGAAGTAAAACAAGGGGGAGCAATCCAATATCGCTGTAAGTCATAATATTCTACCTTGACAACTTCTGGTTAAGTAATGAACTCGCGACAAGGAATGCAATCACGTGACTCGAGGAGTTCGTCTCACAGTCCCCATCCGATGCGTTGAAGTTCTGAAAGCGAGTGATTGTTACTCTGTCAGTCGTGCGTGGTACATCATGAGCCGAAATCTGTCCTCTCGAAATCACTCAATCGGTAACTTAGAGCGAAACGCGTAGTGATAATAGCGATCGCACCTGATCAGACGACCCGTCCAACCGCCCAGTTCAATTCCAGCCGAACTCTCTCTCGCCGAATGTCACTCCGCCCCTCCACCGTGGCTGCGTGCGGAATCGCAGAGGCTGAAAGCGACCGCCGTCGTCACCCAGGCGAATCTCCCTCCGCCGGTGGCGCAGCCTGGCGGAGCGCCGTGACATCCGGCGCCGCCTCAACTCCGCGCGGAGCTTCCGCTCTGCGGGGCGAAGCGGCCGGGGGGGGGGGGGCGAGAGAGCGAGCGGGGCGAAGGGCGGAGGGAGAGGCCCTGCGGCGGCGGCCGGAAGTGGCTGCGAGGGTGCGAACTATTCGGCGCCGCCTCCTGGCATTCCGCCTCTGTGAGGGCGCTCGCGTCGCTCAGCCGTCACCTCCCCCTCCACCCAAAGCATCCGGGCGCTAACAATGGACGCGAGTTCCCCGCGATGCAGCTAATTGTTTCCCAGAGAGGATCAACCTTGGACCACGTACATGAACCCGCACGAAGCACAGCAAGGATACTTCCAGGATTATAAATGCAGTCCCTCATTGTTAAATTGTGCTTTTCTTCGTAGAATGGAAATGCACTGACGAGATACTGGTTCATTGCACAGCCAAAACAATTCTTTGGCTATTTCAGAAAGCTATTTGTTGCTGACACATTGCCCTACACATTTTTTTGCAACATGTTATCCGCATACCAGCCCTGAGGAAGACCACGACAAGATGGTCGGCAACTCAGCCTTCGACATAGCGTCACCCGGACAGCCAAGATCACGCACATGACTCTGGCCGCGAAAGCCTACGATTTCAACATGTTATGCTCTTCTGTTAAATATGTGTTTGAAATAACTCGTTTTAGGTTATTTAACTCAAAAAGACACCTTTATATTATCAATCCAATCAGCGGTATATTCATCTCAAATCCACATTTTGCCACATACATATTAGATGGAATTCCCAATGTTCAATTAACGTCACGAAACGAAACGCGAGATCGGAAGCTTAAACTGGATTGTTACCGCCTTTATGACATTATGGTCTCTGAAGTGTCTGCTCCCCACCGCCGCCAGATGGATTGGATTGGATTGGATTGGTTTGGATTGGGTCTGCGCGCGATCGGGCGTCGGGCGCGCCGCCTGCACCGGAAGTGGACCGCGCGCGCTGCTTCCGGTGCGGCCTTCCGGTGCGTGTACATTCGGCTCTCCCCCCCCCCCGCCATCAAAGCGCCTTCTCTCCCTCTCTCGCGACCGCGCAGCGACGGACGGATCCATCCTCGTTCCTTCTCACGTTTTCTTCCACCTCCCCTCTACTTTTGCTATCTTCCAATTCTCTCGCTTCTCCTCTTGTCCTTCCTCTCCTTCACCTCTTTCCTATTCTATATCCTACTTCGGTTTTTACTGTTCCTTCTTCATCTTTATTGATTTTCTCACTAACGTTTCCTTGTTTTAACATGCACTTTCGCAAGAACAAATATTGACTCTGACTTTGAAAAGTTACATTTCTCATTTACGCTGTCAGGAAACTACAATAATAAGACCCCTAAAATGTATCCTTTTCAAGATCCGAAAGAACATTTGTTTGGTTAGACATCTTGAATATGAATCAAGTGAGGTAAAATGCAAAAAATTAGAATTATAAATATCTTAACTGTGACTACGACAAAAATATAAAACATTATTCGTTTACAACATTCCAAAATCAGATATGTATTGTTCGTCTTTCGCAATATCCAGTTTAAGAATTAAACGGCCATAATTCCTTCAAATACGTATTTTCCTTTTTTAAATACATTATAAAATCTTATGTGGAAATTAAATTATTATATCATGTCATACGAATGGTGTAAAAATCGAATAAGAAAATACTTTAAATTGGTTTTCATGTAATCCGTACTCTAAGGCCATTTTTGACAATAATATTATAACTCCATAGAAAAGAGTTCTAAGTTGTTTAATACTTTACAAAATGTGCTTTTAAGAAACTTTTGCGCGAAGTCCCGTCTTCACAGTTGAAGAGTGTCTAAGCAAAAACTTCGAGAAGGGAGGGAGATTGTCCAGTACAATTGCTGTTACCGCCCCCCCTCTGCCCCGCTCCCATCACGAGCCTCGAGCACGTACAACTTTTCTTTCCGCTCGCCCGCGCGAGATGCGGCTCGGCTGGGCGCGTAGATGTGACTCCGAGGGGATCGAATTATTTGCGGTTTCGGCGGAAGTGGGAGGCACCGCCACGAATCGCTAAGCGACCGACGGCCATCAATAGTCAGGAGCCGAAATGGAATATTTGAGATTCATCTCGCGGGCTCGCTACATGAATTACGAAACGCAAAAAAGCGAGGACAGTCTGTGAAATGTGGAGGGAAGTCGGCGATCGATTACGAACAAAAGAGGAATTCCTTGTTAAACGCCACCAGAATGTGCAACACGGTGAAACTACTTTTGGATGTATTGCGCCTATATATATATATATATATATATATATATATATATATATATATATATATATACACTTGCTAGAATACATAGTTCAGGTCGTGTACTGGCATTTTTTTGGTTTTCTTAATTAATAACAATAACGCTAATAATATAAACATCCTCTACTTTTTTTGTTCAAAGTTGTATAAATAACGACTCGAAATATTGTGGAAATTTATTTGGAGAATTCTCAACGGGACATGTGATTTTTCTAAGGCAATCTGTCACTAGCTCTCAGCCAGTTAAAAATGAAAATGAAATATTTACATTATAGAAATTTGAAATATATATTTAACCAAATCACAAGAATGTTTGTGTATATATGAAATAATTTCTAACTAGTCCAACCGAAGCACGATTTAAATTACTGGAGTGGGGGGAAGCAACATATTAATTATTGTGTAACATGCCAAATGTACAAGCAAAAATCATTCATATGAAATTCGTGATTGTCGAAAGTGTGTAAAAAACCTTTTCTCACAAAAGCTTCAAATGCAATACAAAACTGAAATGTTCCCTTCCATTTTCAATATCCAAACAGAACCCTTGGAGTCAATTTTAATAGCCGGGCCATTTCTCAACAAGATGATCAGAATAATCTAATAAATAGGAGCCTTAAGCCATTAGCCATTAGCATCAAGGGCACGAAATAAGGGCAGAACGTACTTTTTGCCTGTTAGATAATGGTGCTCAACGCAGAGAAAACCTTTCATGTCGATAAAAAGCATGGCGCAACTCCGTGACAAAAAGAACATGTTCAACACATTGTTAAGGCGAAAATAGACTAGCGTAATAATAAGGCAAAAATAATAAGTGTGCTTAAAGAATAATAAAACAATAGACAATCCGCTACACTTCTTCTTTTCCTTCTTTTTCTTCTGATACTGCTTCTTTGTGATATCGTTTTCTTGAGAACTATGTTTGGGTGTTAGTTTTTGATTCGAGTATCTCTACAAGTTGATTGCCACTATTATTGCTATTAAGTTGGACTGTATGACACAATAACATTCGTCGCTTCGAATTATCGAAGTATCCTCAAGCAAAGTTGTCCAGTACTTGCACCGTCGCTTCCCATCGTGGCTTGGCGAGGTTTGTTCTCCGGGTTGCCAGCGCCAATTCAGCTTAAATCGGAGGCAGTGAACGGGCCAAGGTTTCAGACGCCAAATGCAGCTCTTTCGCATCGCCCGCAAGACGTGTCCCCATTGGTTGAGGGCTTCGGTGCCGCCACTGGCTCCCAAGCGACGGCCGTCCACGAGGGGAACGGAGTGGACAGACTAATGTGGCGTCGTTAACACGAGGGCCAGAACCGTTAGGTGAAAGCACGCTACAGGGGAGTAAAAGGTTGAGCCTGAACTTCCGGGATTTTGCGCTCTGGCAGTTGACGCAGACAGCTTGGCAGAGCCAAAAATAATCATAGGCTGTAAACTCCTAGGAAGCTAGCTAGCGAGCCCTCGCTTGCCGACAGCAAGCGAGCCTATCTAGGGAACTTGTGTGGTGGGGGTGTAGCCCTCAACTATTTAACGCGGCGCCAACTGCGCCCGCGTCCTCATTCAGTTTACATCGGAGAGCGTTGTACGAGTAGGTACAAGGAGTGTAGGAGTGTGGGCAAGATGTCCGGAGCGTAAGGGCCAGACGATCTCGTGTGCTGTAGGCACACGGTCCGCCACGACCGGTTTAAATTTTGGCGTCAGGCCATGTGACGGTAATTGTCATGGGACGGAATTGTCTGTCAAGTCCGACAGCTCGCATCACGCGTGGCTTTTATTTTTCTGCGGTAAAGCAAGGTACTGGAAGGAAAAGGTTGCTGGAGTGTTTAAATTTAGCAATGTGTTGTAACTTGTAATATACTATTTTTATTTTGTTATTTGAATTTATTCTCATTTCACTACATCACACTAATAACGCAGACTCTGCAGAGAGGACGAAACAATTTTCCAATGCCTTCATGTGTTTTGGCGACACACCCGCTCTCTCGCTATACTCGCGTGGATATTACAAATCATGGAGGTTGGTCTGGGCAGTCTATTGTCTTCTGGATGTAACCCGATCGAGAGCACAAGGTCATTCGTTGGAGACACTTCAGCGCCAGAGTCAAGATGATCGTAGGAAGAAGCCGACACGTCGGAAAAGCCTGTCTGCATTTCCCAGCTCAGAAGCGGAGCCGTTCAATCCACAGGATCGGTACAGGATATCCGCAGCGACCGGTCTCAAAGCTCACTAATATCGAAATGAGATTTATATGGATCTAAACGCGTGTGTGTTAACGGAACTTAATTGTGGAAAATTTTGCTGCTGACAATTCTCTGTGTCGATGTCTCTTTTAAAGTTGTGAAGGTGTCTAATTCTGCAAGGACGGGCACTGACATCCGCACCACGCTCTAATGAGTTCAGAAACTGTTCAGTCCAATTTTCTGCGAGGAAGCTTCTGAGGTCATTACAAGGAATCCAGAGGTCATGGAATTTCATGGGAAAAATATTTTCAAGGTCTTTGCCCCAGACAATTGTGTGTTCATTATTTCCAATAAATCGCATAAACCATAAAATAGCTGCCTAGAGTACGTTACGCAGGCTGTCGAAGTGAACAATTCGCAAAGTTTAACCAGGAGGAACCACGAAGAAGAAACAAAATTGAAAAGAAATCGCCCATTGGCGGAGCGAGGGGTCGGGCGCTGGTAGCCAGTCGTGCCTTCCGCCAGGCCCTCTGCGCATGCGCCGCCCGCGCTCGCTTGCCAGCGCTCGCCGCTCGCACTTCGTGCCCTGCCAGGGAGGAACCTGTACGCCTTGCTTGCAAAAGACTGGCTTGAAACATTATTTATCGGAAACGAAAAGGAACGGATCAGGTGGGGTGCAACTTCTTAGCACAATCATGCATGCTTCATTTTCCAACCAGACTGAACATCGCGCTCCTTGCGCACTATTCGGAACTTTTTCTGGTTTTCTAAGCATATGGTACGTTTGGCTCTTTACCACAGTTGTGAGAGCGAGTTAATATGTTGAATAGTAATGTGAAGAAAATATGTGGCAAGAAATGAAACTGTACTTTGTTCTGATTCTAACTTTTTTCCGTAGAAGTGTCTGGTTTTCGGCAGTTTTTGCGACGTCCAGAGGACATAGATCTCTCTCTAGACATGGTTGGATTTCGTTCTTGCTATTTTGACACCGAAAAAACTTGCGTAGAAACGAACGTGACGTTTCCCTCCATTTTCGTTAAGCAAAATAACAAAAAATGGCCGCGTGAAACGGGCTAGGAATACCAAAGAACTCTTAACTACGAGTGCATAGTACTCTCAGAAATTTAATATGTAAAAATAAGCATTGGGCGTTTTTCATTGCTAATGGCAAATGACCAAGAGTAATTGTCGATTAATTATATTAAACATTAAATATTTGCAGTGTTCTTCATTAAGTGAATTAGTAATCAGGAGAGTACGTTCTTTCATGTGGTGTTTGTTGGATGTCATAATTATAATTAAACATGTGAAAGATTAAAAAGCGCGGTAGCTTATGCATTAAAAGAGTTCCCATTGGCGCGTGCATTCTAGCTTCCAGCGCTGCACCTTCGGAATAATTGGAACGAGGGACTTTGAGCGTGCAACTGGCGTCGCGCGTTCTTAATTTCCTCTCGTGTTCGTTACGCTCCTCTTGGAATATCTGAGGCGAACTGTTTCGGAAATCGCAATATTGACATTTTCCTTTATTCTTCGCTCTGCGGACGCACTAATTTACGACTTTACGGCAGCCGTAAGTACTCGTAACAGTACGAGAAATTCATCCCAGTCTAATAGGAGTACGTTTTGTATTGCGACATATGTGATATTCCTGTCACTATAACCACTTCTGAATCTTAACTTATATCTAGTTTTACTTGAAGTGTGCAATTGGGATATACGGAGATGAGAAACGCTAAATAATAAACACATTATTTTCACTCAGTCGTACACGCATATTTAGACAGACTATAATAATTAAACTACAAAACACACTATTACATTCAGGGATATTTTAATTTATTCTATGTTATGGTGAATATCAGAGAAACATCTAAACGAGTACATATGCACATCCGATAAGTTATCTATTTTTTAAGCATAAAAAAATCTTTCTGGACAAACAATAGTATATTCTCCTTAAACGCAAATGTAATACTTCTTAGAAATTTCTTCGGAAACGCAATGGAATAAAATATTTATCTGAAGTTTCTTTTTTAAGCGTTTTTCTTTATATTCTTAAATTTAAGTCTAAAAATTAATATTACTTTGAAAATTCAGGTACAAAACAAACACAAACACAAAATTAAAGTAAGAAACAGAATGTATGCACAACGTTTGCTAGTAAACTTGTTCATTTTGCAATGTATGTGCTTAAAATTGGGTTAATTGATGTGGCAGTGACTCGGTTAATTGATGTTTGTGGGAGAGAAAAAGTCTATTCTCGCATGCGCGTTGTGGCGACGAAGTGTGAATTTCCCTCGGAGCAGCGTTTTTCGGGTGAGAGGGGCGTGGAGGGTCCGTGGCGGTGAGAATTGTTGTTTTGACAGCGGAAGGAGGGGGGGGGTCGGAGGTTGGAGGGAAAGTGGCGCATCGAAAACGCCTCCCCCCTCCCCCCCACTGTCCCCGCCATTCGCGTGCGAGAGGAGGGGGCGGGTTCTCATCACACGCCGCCTCCAGGTAGCAGCACCTGCACCGGGGAGGAGCGGTGGAGTTACAGTTGCGTTGTATTCGCGCCTGCGCCCACCCTTCCTGACCCTCTTCCCCTCCCTCCATTTCTCTCTCGCCTTATTCCTCTGCTTCGCTCAATTTCCTTCCTTTTTCACTATTTGTTTTCAATCTCTGAATCTTAATATTTTTTGTTTTTATCTTTCTTCGTCTGTAGATAATTATCTTTTGCTTTCTCGTTTTTCGTACTTATATTTTTCTCTAAGTATTCTACAGACGTACCAACTTGCTTCTTTGTACAATTATTTATCCTCACAGACCTTATTTCTATTATTGACCTCACAATCCTTGAATTGTAGACACTTCTGTAGCAAAAGAACCTTCTGCTTCTTTATGTTTGTCATTTTCCCCACGTCATGTCTTTTCCTTTCATCTCTTACCCCTTGTCACTTAATTTACCATCACCCTCTCTTTTCATTCTTTGCACATGTATCTCCCACTTCATCTCTACATTTCCTTCAGTATTTTTTTTCTTTCTTTCAAATTGCTCTTCGCTCGAAATAATTCACATTTATTCTGTAGGGGTTACTTTCTCTTCCTCCCAGAAACATCCTTATACTCTGTACGTCGATATCTCTTCTCTTTGAATGCGGCCTGTCCCTTCTGCTCCCTCGCCTTGCCTGCCTGTGAATGTCCGTCTGTGCGTCTGTCTCTCTTTGTGCCCCGCCCCCTGCGCGTGTGCCTCGACACGCAGTGCCGCTCGCCGGAAACAAAGGTGCGCGAGTGCGCGAGTGTCTCTCTCGCTGTGTCTCGCTCTCTCTGTCTGTCTGTCTGTCTGTGCTGCGCCCCCTGCGTGCTGTGTCGCTCCCAAGAGTGAGATGTGTGAGCGCGAGCGGGTGGGGGCAGGGGCTGGCGGACGTGTCACCTCCGCGGGGCGCCCAAAAGGGAGATGCGTGGATTGGCAAGAAGCGTGGAGGGAAGCCGGGGGTTAGTAAAAGAGAAGAGCGGGAGCCGTGCAGGTGTGCAGCGCGAGGCGTACAGTTGAAAGGGCGACGAAAACAGTGGGCGGTGGACAAACGGGGAACTGAGTGTGTGTAGGTGGAGAGCGCGAAATGTGGCGTCACCGCCTCGGGGAGGGCACCACGAAGAGACATTAATAGTCCGACGAAAAGAATTGCGAGGAAGGCAGTGTTGCGCGGCGAGGGGGAAATAGAATGCGTGTGCAGAAATTGATTGGCGGCGCAGAATGTGGGAGATGTTCACCGCCGCGGGCCGCAGAAAGAAGATCACGCAGATGAGCCGAGCACAGGAAGGCTCGGAGGTGAGGCACGGGGAGAGTGAGCTGGGATGTGATCACCGCGTGCGCCCAGCGAAGAAGTTGTGGAATCGCTGGAAGAGAAGCAGCAGTGGCGGTATCCTGCGGCAAAAGTCTTCCACTCGCCGTCGGCGGCGCGCGGGGCTCGGGGCCAAGAGGAGAACTGCGCCCCCCGGCAGGACGCCCTCGCGAGTGAGCATGCACAGGAGCAACGCGGCAATGGCCACGAACGGGGGATTCTTTCGTGAAACTCTTTCGGTTGCTGTTTTCCATGAGAGAAACAGATTTTTTATTGTTGTTTGTTAGAGCAAGGTTTTCATTTAAGGTAAGATAAAGGTTCAGGAAAACATTGTTAAAAATATATTATATAAAATGTTTCCCTTACCTACACAACCACCTTTCATGACTAGAATCACGTTCCTGTAAGACCAACGCCAAAAGTCTGACGTGAAGAGGGCGAGCCATGAAAGAAACCCCGCGCCTGATCTGGAAAGCTCTAATTGTGGTTGCTCGGCGGGCCGCGCGACAGGCGCCGCGTCTGTCAAGGCGCTTCGCCGCGTGAGAAGCGAGCGGTGGCAGCGTCTGTCGGCGGCGGACGTCTCCCTTGTGGGGTTCTTCCTCTCCCCCTCTGCTCGCCCCCCTCGCGCGCTCAGCTGCGGCGGCGCCTGGGGAAGACGGCGCGCGGCGAGCGGTGGGCGCCGTCGGGGCTTTGGCGCGAATCACCTCTCGTCACCCCTTCGCATGACCCTCCCCCCCCCTTCCTCTCGCCCGCTGCACCTCCCGCACACTTCCTCCGACGGAAACGGTTTCTTCTATTAATTTCAATTACGTCTTGGTTATATCCACTTCTTAGGCAGAAAGAGAGTGGTTGACGAATCGGAAAAATCGTCTGTGCGTAGTCGAAAACGATAAAAAGTAGCCCCTGCTTTATCAAGAGGATACGGTGATTGCTGGAGCAGACAAACGAAGGCAAACGAAGCGAAGAGAGGGAACGTTGAGAGCGATGGATGTGAAAGGGGAAAAAGGGGGAGTCGCCAACATTACGAACGACGGCGGTCCAAGACGAATTTCTGGACAAAGAAACAAGAAATATGTTAAGCACGTCGGGGAAAGTTCGCTCTCCAGCAACTGGCGGTAAACGGCGGAGGCCCATTTCAGAGCTGAAGATATTCATAAAACATTCAGTTTACAACGACACAAAAGTCATTATTTAAATAGTTGTACCGAAAAAAAAGAGTTTTTGAGGGAGTATTAATTCCAAAACGTGTTCACAACATGTGCTTTATACAGATGCACTAGTGGCTGAAGCACTGCAGAACAATGCATTGATCCAGAGAACCTCCGCATCTTCGAACGTGCAATTGAGCCAGTAATCAACTCGAGCGGGAGCCTCTGGCGACACACAGCGATCGTTCGCCTCTGCTCCGTTCGCGAAGGTCACCTTTCTACTAGAGGTAGTTTGAATAAAAATGATAATTACACGATCTGTTAGAACACTGAACAAAACGATCCCATGGATTCATATTGGCATATGAAATTAGCATTAGTTTAGTTATATAGATAACAACTTGCAATTTATGATGTACTATTTTGGTTCCCCTGAATCCGAAATTCCATTATAATGTTTTTGTGAAGTGTACTAAGTCATGTAACTTGTTGCAAACTAAAGACTTGCACGTTCGTTCAAAAATCCACGTATACCATCAGAATATTTCATTCACATGGTTCTTCACTTGCACTAACTGCTCCAACTAAAATACTCATTACATTAACCAAAGAAGAACCAATTTGGAGCGTCCTTCTACTGGTTTGCGACCATTCAGGCTTTTTTCCGAATTGCGGGCGATGGTTTGCGGGTTGCATACGCACCTGCAGTCTGCCTTGCATCGTAACCTGCGACCTCTTAATTTCTTAGTCCTAAATCTGTTTTTATGCCCCGTGAAGTGCTGTCTAGCTGGTGCCCAATTGCAGAGTAGGGTGAATGGTGTTCTATAAAGAATTCAAAATCATCGTACACTCTTATCGTAATGGAGATTTTAACTGAAAATTTTTAAGAAATTATTTCGATTTCGCAATGAACAGTCTTTCTGTTTTAAGAATTTTACATACAAGATTGTTCTCTTTAGATTTTTCCCTTTTGACAAGATTTTAATGGAACGTTTGTTTCAGGGAGGTTCGGCTGTTTTCAATGGGCCGACATTCTATTGTTCTTCGACGGAGAGCAATAAACGAATCCCAAAGGAGCTGCGACGCTCCCAAAGCGCTCAGTAGTCCAAAAGCCCGCCGCTAGGGCCGCTGCAAGCTTTTTATGCTCGGAGGGCAGCAACTGATTTCATACGCTGCCCCAAAGGAAATTAGCCTGCTGTAAATCAGCCATTGAATTTGTTGCTTTGGCCCAACCGTCGCTCCGAGGATTTTCTACAGCCGCACAATGTAAGGTCGAACGGCATTCGATTCTGCGCATTTCCAGAATAATCTAATGTAGAACACTACTGTTAATAGCTTCAGCCCAGGCTTTTTAGTGGTCTAGTAGGTGAATTATCCCAACTGCGAAATGCCCCCGTCGGGTATTACAAAATTCGTAAATTTAAAGGTAGTTTATAAACAAGGTAAAAAAACGTCATAAAAATTTCAATTTATAAAATTAATTTAACAAACATGTTTCAATAAAATGTGAATACTGAACATTTATATTAATAAGAAATCACACATTAGGAAAAGAGGAACCGAGCATAAATAACCACCTTGTTAAATACGATAAAAAGAGCCATATCCACTTCCCAGAAGCCTGAAATGCTTTTCCTTCGCTAGTTCAAGAGTCCTCTAGCGAACCACATTCTCAAAATATTCACATCTCTATAACAATTAGCAAGAAACGTTCAACCAAGAACCCGATTTCATTTATCGATTTAAGCAGAATCGTTGTAGTTTGGGCGCTAAAGTAGTTAGCGCATTGTTCACAGTGCCTGATATGCATTTATGCAATATTTACATCGTTAGTCCTTCCGACTATTAATTACACGGAAAGATGAAAATTGAATGCACTAGATCGATTGAGAAGAATCGAAACCGCTTATCAATAACTGAAGTGCAGATATTCCGCCAATGTCGGCGTGATTTAGGCTGCCGGCAGTGTAGGAGTAGGCGAGTAGGTTTGGGTGTGATTAGCGGGCGCTCGCGCAAAGGCGCTCCAGAGATGAGTCGCAGGAAAGAGGTCTCACGAACGGAACCTCAAGAACGCGAACGGCAACGCCCGGCGAAGAGCGCTTTGTGGCGTCGACTTTCGGATTGGAAAGGAAAATGATGTCTCAGGCCTCGTGACACAAGTTGACAGTCGCCGCGAGTGGTTGTGGGGACACTCGAGGGCTGTGGCGCATGGCTGCGGTGCAGGAGGGAGCGGGGGCAACGTACATTGAAAGTCGCAAATTCCAATAAGGTTAAGCGAGCATGGAGACTAAGTGCACAGCCTCTTAAATCGCTACGTGTGTGAATCACAGAGGAGCACCCGCCCCAGCAGGGACAAGCTCCACGCCTCAACAGTCTCCCGACATGTATGGCGGGTGATGCATGTAAGTGTGGTTGTGTCAGATGACTAAGAATACGAAAGAAATATAACGCTCGGTCCGCAGCCTCGTCATCGAATCCATAAGAAGACATACGTTCAGAAAATGAAGAACAATTGATATATACGATATGATTAGGTACCTTTCTCCGCAACATAATGTATTGTAGGAAATGAAAATGTCTCTCCACGATTGCGTGAGTTTGCATTTCAATACCAGATCAAGGCCGAGGCAAAACAGTAATTAAGGAGTATGAATCATTCGCGATCTTTCCTTCCACTTCCCGACACCCCATTTCGGCACGCACCCGTCGGGGACCGCGGGAGCTTAGCGTTACTTCCGCAGGGAACCTGGGGGAGATACCTGGAAGGAAAATCCCCTCAAGCCTTTGTGAAAGGCGGCAATCACGGGGTCTCACGCGTTAGGGGAGGTGCATATCTATATTCCGAAATATAATATTCCCTACACTTTTGGAACTAACGATCCAAGCGGTTTGCGCAAAAGCAACAATAAATAGCAACTCAACGGATCTTTGGAATCGAAAACGATCCCAATTGCGATTCCTTGCCTTTCCTCCCCATTCCCCCTCGGGGCCGCGTGCACTGCCTTGGGGAACGCCTCTCCCCCCGCATCTGTCAGCGCGCCCTCTCCCCAGCATCCGTCTCCCTTGGGGTGGGGAAGGGCGGGGGCAGAAAAAGGGCGCACAAATTGCCCGTCCTTTCACATCGCACGCGGGCTTCGCGCTGCTGCAATCACGCGCCTCTAATTGGTTGCCCCAGCATTCAGAACCCCGCGCCTCTGTGTGAGAACGAGCGTCAAGGGTTGCGCTTGCTGGTCCCCCCCCCTGGGCGTTAGTGAGGGGCTGCGCCGACATGCGAAAACACACGCATGAGGTGGCGGGGCGGGACCGCCGCGCCATGTAAGGCAGGCGGAATCTTTCGCCGCGACGGCCGGCTGCCCCTGCTGGCTGCTAAGTACCTGACTTGGCCTCATTTATATAATGGCAAATTAATGCCTTATTA
>BOPP01000188.1:740656-754729 GCA_017312745.1 Gryllus bimaculatus | reverse complement strand
TTCAAAGACCTCATGTAAAACCTCTCTTAAAATAAGGAAGTGGAAATGCTTCCATTACGTAAATGTATGTATACTTCGTATAATATGTAGTAGTAAATTGTTAATAGTATAATTGGTTTGTGGTCGCTTATATCCGTGAAGTTGAAAGGCGTCATTAAATCAATTCAAACAAATGTGTTTTAAATTCAGACCAGTCTTTGTTTTATAATTCTCCTATATCTTCTTTGCACACACATGCAGTAGCTCTGTGAAAGTATCTACGTTATTTCGTTTGCAATGTATTTTTTAGGAAATCATCTGACATATTTTTTTTGAATGTTTGAAATGACATTTCGCACTATTTCCCTCAATCACTTAATTATTTACAGATGTGGGACTTCTGTGGTGTAACGGTCAGGCTGCCCCGTGTTAAGATATCCAGAACTTTATTCCAAGTTGTTACTATTCAGCACGTTGCAGAGGAATGAATTTTACAATCACTCTAACACTTAATGTTGTTGTGACAAAAAGGTACAGCAAGGACCTACTCTCTTAGATACATGAGTTGACTCTGTTCTTTTAAACAACAAAATGTGGGTCTCCCTAGAGGCAAGCTCTAAATACAAGCAAATAGGTTTGTTTTTTTGTAAATCGCCTGAACGGTTTAGGCGCTAGCTTTGACCACAGACCGACGGTCAGACGGAAAGGCAGACGATTTGACGTCAATTGATTTGTCTGAATCAAGAACACAGAAAACGTGGAATTAGGATACACCGCGTGTTACAGGATCCAAGTTACTATACACAGAAGCAGAATTTATCCACTTGTCCGTTCCCAGAGCCCGGCAATAAGAGATTTTTCTGCCAAAATTTCGCCGTTTTCGGGAGCACGATATTTAACTTTCTCTTCTTACGAAGTAAGAGAAAATAAAAAGTTGCTTTTCCATACCTCAACCAGTGAAGAGCAAATACTTAATTGCGGGCGGTCTCCTCTTTGGAACCTTACAGTCGGGTAATGTGAGCAGTGTCGTAAGTAGACACGCTCCGTCACTGACAATTCAGTTTGTGTGAGCAGTATGGTAATAAAATAACAAATATATATTAACATTTTTCAGTCGAAATGGAAATCGTTTAATTTTGTTTTGAAGTTCCGGGATATCTAATGAAAAAATAGAAACCTCTCACTTTAACGATCGGTGTGGTGGTTTCTTTAAGATTTTATGCGCATTGGAAATTAAAAATATAGATATCAAAAATGTGCCACAACATTTTTTTTTCAAATTCCACGAGCAGTGATCTGAGCCACATCGATTGGAGAAAATCAACTTGTAGAAAACCTTTGGTAGGTTTCAGATGCTGGTGTGGTTCACGGACAGACGAACGAACGGACAGGAACAGATAATTGGTTTAAAATATATGTAAAACAAAAATACTCTTTTTTCGCTAGCAGCTCTCAAAACGGAATTTCATCGCTATTTAGATATGCAATTTCACAGCGTATCACAAGTTTCCCTATTGGTACAGTGTATAAGAGAAAGTAAAAATGTATAATCTGACTTTTTAGAACACAAGTGATTTAACAATTAATGGACCTCTGTTAACAACTATACTGAGTTTCGTAACAAGAATTGTGTGGGCACTGCTTCTCTAACAATCAGTAGGCACCCCCAGTGGCGTAACCTTCGATGCCGTAATGCACGGGTGAACGAGGGCTTATTTTCATTATTTAAGGTCCTAACGCCACTTGTCTTTGCTATGAACATCAGTCAGCCCCTTTTTTCAGAGCGAGTCAGATTCAAACGAACATTACAGAGCATTGGAGTATTTACCAAGAGAGTAACAAGACAGCCCACTGTGCTTGGAGGCGCCTATGCGTCATTCAATTGGGCGCCTCGCTCGGCTGCTGGCAGGGGGCGCAGAAGGCGACCGCCCCCGCCGTCATTCGTCTCGGCAGCCGTCGCCGCTGGCCCCTTCGCAGGCGCAAGGCCGGGCGGGGGCGGGAGACAAAAGACGGCGGAAGCGAAGAAGGGGCGATGGAGAGACAAACAGTTCCAGGGAGTGACAAATATCACCATTTGAAGGTACGCTTCGTAGACGATAAGAAGATGATGGGAATGCCTTCAACATCAACAAAGGCATCCGGATGCACTAAGAAATTCACATATTTTTCATAACGAGCATCACACTCAGATTACTCAGAAAGAGTACTCTAGAGGAAGCTAAAACCAGGAATACGACTCTCTTTAGGAAAGTAACATTACTAAACACGCTGAAGATGAGCAACGTGTACCTAACGTCGGTCGCGAGACTCTTCTTGAAGATGGGGAACGAATTGACAACGCCCCAATCTCCGCAGCAAATGCGCTTCTCGTCGGCAGGCGTCCTTATAGTGAAGACCATGTGCAGAGGCAAGGTCGCGGTTACTTACCAGCGGAATCAATGACGAAAGGAGAACAATAAATTTCTGCATTAGCAGGTGTGAAAAGAAGTCGAATCCCAGGGAAATAAAAGAATGTAAACATCAGTGCTAGAGAAAATTTAATTCAGGAAAATAACAAAAAAGGACGCTACGGCGGCTGAACTATCCAATACATACGAAAACGTAGGACTCCTGCTTCTTGATAGGGATATGGTGTTTTTGTTAAAAAAAGAAGATCAAATTACTGGAAAACCAGGAAATCAAATAGTAAAAAGATTGTAGATGCAGGCAGAGTGGAACGCAAAACAGCTGACACGTAAGAAATCAAACAGAACGTAGAGCGCCGTGAGGATGGGGAAGGAGGCAAAAAATTCGATAACAGCGAGGAAGAAAGAGAGAGAGAGAGAGAGAGAGAGAGAGAGAGAGAGAGCGAAAGGCAGGGATACAGAGAGACAGGAAGACCCATTAATTAAGACCCGCACCTCCCACCTTACCGCACTGCGTCGTTGCGAGCGTTGGAGGCCTTCGAAGGGGAGCACTCCACCCCACAATAACAAACATTAGAGATATGTTCAAAGGCCTACAACGACAGTTTCATTGCTTTAGTATCTATAATTGATTTAGTACATAACTCTGAAATACTACATTTCATCTCTATATTCTTTGACTATTATCTTTATATATATTTAGGTCTGCCGTTTCGAAGTAAGAAACAATAGCCACAGAGCTGTAGATTCGTTCGCAATACTGTGGCCCTCGCGCTTTCCACACTCGGGAGGTGATGTGGTCACCGACGAGCTAGAGTCAGTTCCCGTCGCGGCAGTCTGATTCTTCTTCATAGAAAATGGAATTCCTATTCTCGAAAAATTCAAAGTGAAAAAGTAGCGGTTCTCCTGAGTGGCGGATTTCTCTTACTAAAGTCACAATAAAACAAAAACTTCTTGAAAAATGAGCGTTCTTTATTCTCCTTTTACAGAGGCACACATCAAAAAATGAGGATTCAGGTTGAGAATAAGCAACAAAAAACGTTGAAAGCTTTCTCCATCTACGTGAAAGCAGAAAATGAGCGCGATCATTTGTCATTTAAGTGACGTAACACACAATGCATATTTACAAACGAAGGACATTCAGGCTTGGCTTGGCTTTTATATTTTACCTTTTACTGTAGATAGCTAGCTTTTACTGTACTAGCAGATAAGATACATTTTTCACACTGAAGTTTTGTGATTCATGCTGTTTATGAATTTTCAAAAGAAATCTACAAAACGATTTAACCTTACGTTCCCATTCAATTACAATATTAGGTCAACGAGGGATCTATAAGATAGCAAAAGCTAGTTTGTCTTTGTGTTCTTATCATTATCCTTCTGCTGCAATCACTTTGCCTTCGCCTAGACGTTTACTCAGAATGGAATACCGTTCACGATCGCTAAATCACTTTCTTCAATACAGATAAATGCAAAAATGAGTTGCAAGTTTTAAGTGCGTTTGCGTCCTATACGTTTTTTTAGAAATTCAGGTATTTGCACGCATCTGAGACGTATGTAGTTTTGTTAAAAATGTCTTATGCAATTTCAGGACAAAATGTAATAAAAATGGAGCTATTTTTATGAAAAATTTGATTTTTTGAGGCTTTATGTGAAGTACACTCAAGAATTAAGACATTGGTGTCTAATTGACGGGATTGGGACATTAGCCTCACCTACTGAGGATTATCGACTTTGAGGAAAACTCCGCTTACTGTTTAGTCGCTCGAGTTGTTTACAAGCAAACGCACAACCATTTGGCCGTCAACCAACTGCTCGGTATCATGGTTCAACAACCCGCGGATTGTAGTAGAACGTGTTGTGGAAAGTAATTTCCTACATGTGCGAAGAATAAGAATTATCCACTTTTTCCGTATCAGGGGCTTAGAAAACCTGAATTTTACCTGAAAAATCGCCGCAGCGTTATTTAACTTTCTCTATTATAAATAAGCAGCACGAGGAAAAGAAAAAAGGTATTACGTAGCCAAGAACAACGAAACAAGTGATTTTCCACGAGGGAATGGAGGCGACGAAAATAAATTTCGAGGAGATTCAAATTATAAAAAGGTGATAATATCATGACGTTCTAATCTCACACGTCCTGGTCTCTGCCTGAAATGCCCTCGTGGCCACTTCCTGCGCCCTGTGCCCTTGGCGCCCTAATTAGCCCTCAGCGGCGCGGAGCAGCCCTTCGCCCGAGGCCCTTGGGCCCTTGAGGCTCCTGCGGAGGAGCGATGTACGAAAACAGGCTGCGCGCGCAGAAGCGAAATTGCCTTATCACTGAGAGCGTCAGAGAAGGCGGTCGGGGGCACAGATCAAATGCCCTTCGCGCGTAGGGTTTCCACACATCACGTTCAAGAATTGAAGGCCTTTGCCCTACATAGTCTTACGCCACTTCTATGCCTTTCGGAGAAATAAAAAGATAAAATTTAATGTTAAAAATGATTGTATATATGTCAATATTTATTTATAGATTTTAGTCTTATGTGCTTGACATAATAAAAAAGGCAAAAATTGTAATAATCTTTTGTTTAGACATTTTTCATTCGCGCATCGTATCTAGACATTTATTGCCACATCTTCGGGCAACTATGATGCAAAACTTTACAACATTTAACAAAGGGCGTGCATTCTTGTCTATCTGAGATGAGCCGCGTCTCGGTCAGTTGTGCTGACGTTTCGGCAATCTTGCTGCGGCCTTCTTCAGAGCTATAGTGTTGGCAGTATGAAGTTTTGAAACTGTTTTAAATTGCCCTAAGAACTCGAGAACTGCTGTAAACGATGGTGAAAATTTTAAAGTTTCCTTTTTCTTTTGCTCCACTCCCTCGAAAACGAGGCAAATAATAAAAGCTCAATAGCGATCAATCAATCATCAGCTTGTCTTCTTATTCAATACTTCAACTCTTCTGAACGTTTTTCACCCCGATAACACTCTTCTCGATGCTCGCGATACGAGAAAATGGGGCAACTTGTAAACGAAACTTAAAATTATGCTCAGCTCCAAGACGAGAGTAAAATAAACTCAGTTTGGAGGACGACGAGAATAAAACTCCGTTCGCCTCTTGCTGCATTAAGTGCTTACAGACGGGGCCAAGTAATTCCTTACGCGTTGAAGGTATGGAGCGGGCTGCAATTTCGCACGCGCTAAATCCCCTTTACTCGCGCGACTGGATCTAAATCGCAACCAATTTACGCAGAGACAATTTTCATAGGTGGAAACCAACGCCGCCCTCAGCGCCCCATGGACTTCGACAATCTCTACAGCATCCCCGCTGCCTTGCTTTGGACGGTCACTTGGCACTTTCCACAACACATTTTATGTGTAATGGTATTAATTGTCAGTGCCGTATGTTGTCGTAAGTCATTGAACGGCTTCCTCTGCCCTGGACCGACATTCAATTGCAGGTCCTTGCGCGGCGTTGAATTATTTCGTAAAGAGACGGCCCTTTCAGTCCCCAGCCTCCCTGTGCCCTGGCCATTTGACTCTCTCTCTGTACAAACAGAATTCCCACATTTCGCAGCAAATTTTCACCCAGCGAATTTCCGTCTATCTGTATCAAAAGCTTGAGAGAACATAAGTATGAAAGGTTTTATTCATCAGTATCAACATTTCGAACGATGATATTCATCCTCTCAATTAGTTCTACAAACAATATAGCAGAATAAGCAGGATATAGAAAATATTTTTGAATATTAATTTGTAGTCTTATTTCGTATCCTACAAATGGTCACAGAAGACGATTTTAATTTAAAAAAATATGAAAGTGTTAAGAAACTATTTCCCAGTGAAAACAATCACGAGATACTATGTCATTCTGTCACCATTATATCGTTCCAAATCCTTCACAGGTGCGCTACAGTGAAATTGCCAGTGATTAGAGAAAAAAGGTTGTGGCATCTCTTGGGTTGTAGGATGTAATTTAATTGGACTCTTGCAATAAGTAAATTTATTGGAAACCTTCAATTCTTAGTGTCGTTTGAAGTTATGAGCAAGTATACCTACAAAAAGAAAATGACATCAAGGAGAGTAAATTCAAATTAATTCGCAAACGTGAAGCAGCAGAGGAGTGCACTAGCGCTAAACTGGTTTACCTTTAATGCACATAAATTTAATTTCCTTCTATTAATACTATTTGTACTGTAACAGTCGCACTTTGCTGAGTGGTTAGTAATATAATTTACGATGAGTATATTTACTTCCCTGCGCGTATGAAAAATCGAACTGTTGTAATTCATATCATTTAACAATGCGCTCTGCGGCTTATTTAAAATTCATGGAAAGTCTCAACGAAAAGAAAAACCTAGCCAGGCGGCAGAGATGGGGCCGTAACTTAACAAAAACGTCCCACAAATTCAGTTTAAAAAAAGTGAAATTTCATGATAAGGTTTTAATATTAAACAAAAGTCGCTTGGAATTTCAATCACGTCAAATGTAATAATTATCTAAGTAATATTTTTGGAAGCTCCCCTGGCTAAATAACACACATTTACTAATGCAATTATTGTTTACAAGATACTATAAACGACGGAAGTGAGACACAATTGTGCAAAATAATAAATACAAGAACCACGACCACTTTTAAAACAATAACACGTGTGAAAGTATTGAACCTATGAAACTGCCTGTCAAATACAATCATCAAATATTTTCTTCCTATTTGAACACCTTATCTGCTACATACTTTATACCGACAGTTTGGTGGTAATATATTGAAATTGAAAACACAAAATTTACCATAACTAATATCTAAATTCACATAATTACAACTCATCTTTATGCTCCAAACTTCAGATGAAATTCATGAACTACAAACGCTGATTAGTCTATTAATATTGACGTGTATCTAGTGATATGTCTCTATACAAAATAATTGACATTTTATGTGAGTTGAATTATAGTGTCGTTTCTGTGACGATCACATACTCTACATGTAAACCGAAACGAGCCATTCTACGTTTATACAATCCACTAACTATAATAAAGCATGAGACACGCTTACATAAATCTTGCTTTCAGAATTAGTGGGACTGTATTCGAGAACAATCCATCCGTTGCCACTGTCGAGTGGCTTCCGGAGCACCTGGTCGTCTCTTCATGCGAGCGAGTCCTCTCCGTGTGGAAGCAAGTGACAGGCGAGCGGCGCAAGGAGCGTTTCATATGGAGATGCCGCGGGGCACAAAGGTGACGGCGCGACAGGACGCGGCGCTCAAACAACCAGAAGCAGACGGCGCCTCAGGTGGCGAGGGCGGAGGCGAGGGCGGAGGCGAGGGCGGAGGCGAGGGCGGAGGCGAGGGCGGAGGCGGGGCGAGGCGGAGATTAATATTACAAATTGAATAAATGTTGATGGTGGCCCTTGGCGGTGGCCACAAAGGCCTTCGTCTCCAGAGGGCCGCGGCCGCCTCCAAGGGCGTCAGCAGCACGGGGGGGGGGGGGCTTCCACTTACACAAGCCATGGAAAGGACTCTGATGCGCCCGGTCGCTTTTATTGGTTCCAAAGTGTTTGTTTGCGGAAGGTATGTATCATTTTGCCAGTGGAATTACACCACGGAAATACAACTGAGTTTCACAACGAAAAACGAAAAGTAAATTATAGGGCGACATAAAAAAAGAGGGATGCTGTCTCGCATACTGTGAGAGATACCTAGAATACGAACTATCTATACACTTTTAACAATTTCCAACTGTGTTACTGTTGTCTAATTCTATAACATTTCATTCGTAAGCCAAAAATTCTTTCTGTACTAGATTCGAAAGTAAATATTAATACTAAGTAAAGAAAAGTGATTACTCTAAAAGACATGTCTAAGTGACCAATGAAAATTGTTTTATACGCATTAATACAATAATTTTTGTACATTCAGTGCCAAGAAGTATACTATTTTGCTCCATCGTAGCCAAATTCTTGAAGTGTACTATGCGAAATAAAGTGACTTTGGAATTAAGTACTTCGTCTTTCCCTAGTTGGCACTCCTTCACCTGAACATCGTCAGTAACAGTAGTATAATAAAAATAATAAATATAAATATTTTTATTTCAACGACGCACAAAACTTAAAAGCATGAAAAAGTTTAAAAGAAATTTATGAATATGACAAAAACGCTCAAGCAGCCATTTTTGTAACAAACTGGGTGTAATATCGAATAAAATAAACGTTTCTCCATGTTTGTAATGATAAAAGTTTTTAAAAGAGTAATTAAAATCGGCGAGGATGTACATTGAATGTAGAAAATTCACTAAAATGCTGCCTAAAAATTTAAATAAAATCAATGGAAAACGTTTGTTGGAAATAAATATACAATTTTTGTTTTATAATATTGTGAAATACATATCACAACTAACTTTTTATCTACTTTGTTCGTATCATTGACTAAAAATAATTCAATGTTACTTAAGACGGTATTGTTGCTTTTCTCAGGGAAAAATGTATTTTATAACTACAATTTTTCACTCATTCACATAATCGTTTTGTTCAGAATGTTTCTGGATTTTTAAAATTGAAAGGAAACTGGTAAAGGACGTATGCATGTTAAGCAAAAGTTAAAAGAATTGTTTTGGATTTGCAAAGGATTTGCCAATTCAAATAAAATTCCAGTTTCTAAAATCTCCAACAGAGAAATCTGTTACTATCTGAATTACAAAAACATTACTTGCTTTGACCTTTGCCTCAGAAACTGCGTTCTTTTCAGTCTACTTATCACTGTAAGAGGTATGAAAGCCCTTTGTGAACAAACCTGTTGAAAACTAGTGGCGTAATTATGCCTTTGACGTAGCATGAGCAAGTAGTAGAGTGCAGATCTTCAGAGTAAATGATATTACAGCGATGAAACACCTTACAACATTATTACGCACACAAAGGTAACCCCGACAGTTAATCAGCTACTTCAGTTACCTGGTAGCGACCGAAGTACTTACAAAGTACTATACAATTTACAATTTATTGTAAAATGGCTTTTAGTAATGTGATATTATCTACCAACAGGTGCCACACTTTGTTAATTAATTGAAAATACGTAAGAATGTCTGACGCCAGTATAATAACTCAGTTAACAATTGGTGGTCAAAACAACTGCTTACGTAACTAGGAAAGAAACTTGCTCTTTGCTGTACGAATGAAATGTTGACGGACGTGGCGACGGCATTGGTAAAACACAATAATATTCCCTAATCATAAATATTACATGGAAGTAAAACCATTGTGTTACTAGCTACATACTGAAAAAATAAAGTCTAAATATTTTTGAAGAGTTAATTCATTTCTAGGGAACTTGTTATTATTGAGTGCGGTGTTGTCAGATTTTAATGTTGGAAAATAAATGTTTGCGTTGTTGCTATATAAACGAATGGTGCCATAGTAAGTAAAATGTTTAGATTCAAGGTTGCAAATCACATTAATGGTCGCGTGTGCATAAAAAGTTTAGGTTAGTTAATCTTAGTTTTAACAAATAATTATTATTTACGTAACCATGATACGTTTACAATAGAACTCTAGAGTGATTCGCCCTCGTGGGACAGTCCAGATGCAGGTGAGCAGAAGTAGATTGACCCTCGGCGGGTCCCACAGCAGAAACGTTTCCAATTGCGTGTGTGGCATGTGGTGCAATCTTAGTCCGTGGAAAAACACACCTAACCGTATCCCTCAAGTAATGTGGGATGTGGCGTGAGCACTGTGAAGAGGCCAAGGAATATGGAGGGAAGTGGGATATCGTGTCAGCGCTGCTATGCGACCAAGGCATATGGACGGAGGTGGGATGTGGCAGCATAGCAGCGCTCTCGCCAAGGCATATGGACGGAGGTGGGATGTAGCGTTGGGGGAGCTCTCCGCAGGAAATGGGGCCCTCACAAGCTGCAGATGCCGCAAGAGGCACTGGGAGATCTTGAAAGGTAGCAATTGGGATGATGATAGGGCAAGGTTGAAGATCTAACCCTTACTCCAGAGAATAAGAGGCTAACTCCCCCGAGAATGTCTGTGCCATTCTGTAACGCAACTAGTTATTAATTCGCTCCGCCCTGCGCCTTGTAATCGGCTGGCGAACTGTGGTACAGGGCTGAGGGGAGAGAGCGTTGCTGCGTTTTTCCGTTCATCTTTTTTTCGCCGCCGCATTTTTCGCGAAATTAATCACCCATCGCCCCCCCCCCTACGCGTCAAGCGAGCTGTTCTGCGGCCGGACACTCCTGTTTGCTCCGGAAAATTCAAAATTGGGCGCAGAGGAGGGGTTGCAGCAGCTCTGGAGGCGATTGAAGAGAAGAGGGTAGGAAATTTCGGTTGCAATGAGGGAAGTTCTGTGGGAATAAAATAGCAGAGATGTGAAGAAAGGGAATCGCAACGAATAAAAGAATGAGTCGTTATTACAAATTCTAATAATTAATATTCTAATAATTCCATTTATGTTTTATATATTTACATATGTAGAGCCGAATTAGCACGCATGAGTTAATTATAATTTCATATGTTATGTTCATGCCATTTCAGATTGATTGAAACGAGAAATATAATTAAAATCTACGCTACAAGATACTTCAGATGTTTTCTGCAAATTATTTTAAATTAAATTATACTGCTCTCATAGCTATTAGTAAATTATTTTTTCATTATTTGAGAACACATTCCTCTTCCTCAGTAAAACCTTATCCTAACCTTATCCGGCGCACCAAAAAAGTTGTCATCTAACGCGAAAAAGTAAAGTTCTTCGTGAGAACAAATGTGTTGTAGTGTGTGCACAGAGTTAATACGGTATATGTTTGGCATGAATCTTTAAAATGTCAGGCCCTTCCGTCTGTCGCGGCATGTGACCCTCTGGATCACAATTTGGATGGCGGAACCAGAACCTTGTATGAACCCTTACTAATATTCGCAGTTCCTCTAAATCGGTTGAGGACCGTTGAAGAAAACGATCGAACAGGAGACAATGGGTGCACGAGCATGCGTGTTGGCAGCAGCAGTGACGTTCAGAGTGTTGAGGGAAGATAAGGATTAATATTGCCCTGAGTCGTTTTGCGGGATCAATTTCCAATCCACTTTACATGATGAAGTGCAATCATACTTTCTTGTACTCAGGAATTTGAATAACTCATTGACTGCCACTGGCTCGTTGATTTCTCTATTAACGGTCTCGTATGCGAGTTCACTAGTGAGTTAGTCCTTCTGTATTTGTTTTAATTTGCATTTACCAATGTCTAGGAGCATATTTATGTCACTGACGAATTCTGCAGTGAAATTTGCCTGTACGTTTATGCCACGTATCGAAACCTAATAGAGTTTCACTTCGTCCGTTAAGTCCAAGTGGTTTATCTGCAGTCTCCCAGAGCCGTTCAATTCGAAACATTTGAAATCTTTCAGGAGTGTCGACAGAAGGTTCATTGCCAGACGCAACTAGTGTGGGACTCAAGACTGGGACCCTACGACGTTAATCAATAAAGGAATGGAATATTTCGAAGTTCTTTTCATTTAAATTTTAAAATGAGAAATCCTATAAAAATGTTTTTTGAATTAATCTTAATAATTTTTACTAAGTATTTATCTAATTTTCAATTTATCAAATGAAAATATCAGCTTTATTCTTTGTATAAATTTATTATTATTATTATTATTATTATTATTATTATTATTATTATTATTATTATTATTATTATTATTGGTAGAGGTGGTAGTAGTGGTAGTAGTCTGCCATTGCCTTGACTTTAGCGATCATATTCCGTCACAAGTGAGAATGATCCAGACTTGTCTCCGTCGACGGGAACTGATGACATATTTTCTCCCGCCGTGGCGTGACGAAGAAAATATCCAGTGTTGCTGGGGCCGTGAAATTAAGAAACCCGACCGCAGCGCCCTGGTGGCGAAGTATCGAATAACGCGACGACGGCGCCTCGCGGCGGCGGCGGATCGCGTTGCGGAAACAAAAGCGCGGCGCGAACCGTGATGAGATTGAGGCCGAGGGGCGGTGAGAAGATGGAATATCCTCCGAGAATCTCCAATCAGGCGAGGCGAGCAGCGCAACACAAGTTGAGAATGAGTAAGAGATACGCGGTGGTAAAAAGGCTCTGCTTAATTCAATGGATGAATGAGAAATATAACAAGAAGCAAAAACGTTGTAGACGTGGTAAAAAAGAATTCATCCTGGAAATTTGTGTTCATTGATGTCTATTGAAAATCCTGTATTCCTTAATTATACAAGTATTTGTATTCGTAGTCGCGTTTATTATCCTGAACATTTGAAACTCTGGGTGGAACATGTTTTCATAAAAATAATTTATTATGTTCTGGAAATGTAAGAAGAGAAGATGACATTTTAGTGAGAAACGTATTAAAAACACGTTTCTCGTATGAAAATTCCTCACTATGATAACACAGTTAAAACTTTATTTATTTTTACTATTTTAAAGATGCACTCACAAACATTTTCCACGCATTACATTTGACAATTTAAAAACTATTTTATACACACAAGGGAAATAATGTGGAGTGAGAAGCAAGCATGCTGGGGCTTAGAAAAGTGCACAGAATATGAAACTATAATTTAAAATCAATGATGAAATATGTATTAGAATAACAGATGGAAAGAAAATTACACTGCAGTAAATGGAGGGAAACCAAGTAAGTGGAAGACTGAGAAAGGCGAAATGAATTATGAGTACGCGAAGGTTGATAGCAAAGCATATCATGTCAACGAGCCTTAATTGGTTACCGCTCATTTTTGCTATAAACCACATACGATGTCTTGACAGATGACAGCTGGCTGCCAACTACCGCAATGCGCTTGGCAGCGCAGAGCAAACAGAGCGACAACAATAACGGTTGAGTTCGAGGAATAGGAAGTGAACAATAGTGAGGGAGCAATGAAGAGCGGCTGAATGAGTACGAGAGAGTAAATTAAATAGTGAGTGAGAGAAATGGAGATACAGAGACAGAGACAAAGAGACAGAGACAGAGAGAGAGAGACAGAGAGAGAGACAGAGAAAGAGAGACAGAGAGAGAGACAGAGAGAGAGAGAGACAGAGAGAGAGACAGAGAGAGAGACAGAGAGACAGAGAGAGACACAGAGAGAGAGACAGAGAGACAGAGAGACACAGAGAGACAGACAGAGAGAGACACAGAGAGAGACACAGAGAGAGAGAGACAGAGAGAGAGAGAGAGAAATAGCGAATGAAAATCAACATCTCAAATCTTTTCTTCTTTTAGTTTTAGCAATAAAGAACAAACTGAGGTGCTATTGAGTTTTAGAAATCACTTTTAAATCAAGAGACTATGTTGAGTAAATTATTTTTATACTGGGTCTTGCACACCACCAGAGCACTTATGTTAGAGTTAATAACACCACAATTCATTATTTAATCAAGTGTATACAGCAAATGCGGATAGAGTTGAAACTTGTAATCAATGTGATAAAGATGTTCAAAGCAAACTAAGCCCTAGTTGTTAAGCCCGTTTCATTTGATACTTAGTAGAGAAGACCACGAAAATAAGGCACACCCTTTTATTGAAAGATTCGGTTGTGTCTGAATAGCCGAGCAGCTCTACGAACCGCTCCCGATGGCAGCTTCTGTGCAGAGAAGGCCAACTGGGGCCTTGCGAGGGTGAGAGGGGGGGAGTGGACGGGAGGGAAGGGATGGGAGCGGGCTACGCCTTTGGCCGACATGAATCGCGGAGGGAGG
>BOPP01000188.1:704306-728397 GCA_017312745.1 Gryllus bimaculatus | reverse complement strand
ACAGGTCTAGTGACGGGAGACCAGGAGCAGGAGACGGGAGACGGCAGAGCTGTTCATGGAGATATAAGAAGAGAGGTGAAGGCGAAGGAGAGGTAGTGATGGAGACCTAGGGAGAACGGAGGGCGCGGAGGGAGGGTCGTACGCTCTGTGTGCCTTTCGTTAACTTACTGCCGCGACATTCGCCTAGAATTGATTGAAAGAGATCCAGAGAGAAGGATAAGACCTACGCTGTAACCCCCACACAGGCAGTGGAGTCGTCTGGCCAACTTCTCTGGTCACAAAAATTGCTGCTAGTGATACTAGAATCCTGGGCCTATCAGCCAACAAAGGTATATTTGGAGAATAATGACTTCATACATTATTCCTAGTGATTTGCCATTTCGTGAGCTAGAACGAAACTACAAGTTGTAGCAAGAAGGTACTATACACGCGACACATTACATATTCAATTATTGAAATGTATCATGTGCATTAAGTGGTACAATAGAGAACAAATTGTGCTTTATGTCAACCAGACTTCTAAGAAAACATTGCAAACACGAAGAAATCATCCAAAGTTTCGGCTGCAGCTTGATAATTTAACTTTTGTTCATTAACAATGCACACAGGATATAAGTCAAGATTTTCCAATCAGTACGAACTACAACTTGAAGCAACACACTACATTCATACAAATACTACATGAAAACACTTATTTTTAATAGAAAATACACGGTATGAAACTGGAGACATAATAGCATTTGAAGGATACCCTCATATTAGTATAATTTTCCATGGTGATCGACAGATCTGTTTGAGGCCTTGTTACGTGTTGAAGTATTCAAAGTTATTGACTTCTGTGAAGTAGAGGCTGAGGTGGGTGATGAAGGAGAATTGGAGAACGAGAGTAAACGGAAGATCCTGGAGGGAACTCTCTTCGCCTGCACGAGTCCCTCCTGCGGCGGCCACTGACTGAGGGGCGCCAGAGCAGCGAGGCCTCTGCTCCTCGAGTCGGAAGGCATTGGCAGGGGGAGGCGACGGTGGCGCCATCGGCCGAGCTCCCCGCGAATCCATCGCCAGCGCTCTTTTGCGCAGAGGCCCCAGATGCCTTGCAAATGGGATGCAAATCCGCGGCCGTGTACGAGCACGCGTTTAAATACTGCGTTGCGTCTCGCAGCCACACAGTGTGGGATGGGTGGCTTCTGCTCGGCCAAAATGTCTGACACGTCGAAACGAGACAAACTAATTATATGATAACTTTGGCACTCCCCTTTTTCCCCTTCCGTCAAAGGCGAGGTCCACAGGCGGCAGTCGCATTTTGGAGTGCCCTCTCGTATGCGCGTGCTGTAGGACTGGCCTTGCAGACTTCAAGACGGGCCAGTTATGGGCCTTGTAAATAACACACAAACGATACAACGGCCGAAGCTTTCAAAAAATGTGATTACGTAAAAACCATCACCAAAGAGGACTATAAAAATCTAAAAATAAAATCCGCAGACAGAGGGAGGGACTGACAAATGAATGGAGAGACTTCTTCCCATCCATCATTTTTTCGATATCAAGATCTCGTAAAACATTAATTCTGAATACACAACGTGTTGGGGTAATTTATTTTGCTCCAAAATTGATATTCCTCTACCTAAATGAAATCAAAGTTCTGTCATGGTGCATGATTGAACATGGCTGAATCCGTATTCATATTGATATTACGCGCGCAACTTTTCTTGAACGATGATTTTGCTTCCCTCTCTGTGGCACAAATCAGTTGATGACAAAATCTCGCAGCGAGCGCTGATGACCACATTTCAAACTCGTTTTCACTGGCGCGAAGTACAAACTATTTTCTATTTTCTGATGAAGACTAGAACTTCTGCCCGCGGTTTCCTCCAAATAAGTAATGAAATGACGAAAGCAGGTGAAGATCCATCACAGGATTCACCTCAAACTCCTGAGAAAGTTAGAACGCAAATTATTCACGAAGTTGCGAAGGCATTACTAATTCTCCAGAGATTGGCATTGCTTCATAAAATCAAGTGGCTGATTACTCAACTAATACCTCCACTCTACCCATACTTCGTCAATCGTTCAAGAAAAGTTGCGCGAGTAATAATTATCACAAAGCTACATAGTAACAAAATTCAAAGACTGCATTCTGAAAACTAATGTATTCATTTTCTAAGAAAATAGTTGGCGTTTTAAAATTCAGGACTAAACGTTTCGTCGCCTCGTAGTGAAACATTTCTTTCGTACTCCAAACACTCACTTTATGATTTAGAGGAGAATATTTGGGCCTCCTCGCCCAGCACATGAACATTCTCTGCCATGAAACGAATAGTATCAAATGATTCTCAGAAATGTTTTGATTTAGCTATATCACACCAGACTTTTGTTTTGTTTTCTTCAGTTTTCAGAACATTCGTTTTCTGTTCATTTCAAAATGATTATATTTAATACGTTTTATAAAAATATTGTCATTGCAAATCAAACAAATTTAGAAGAACGTCGAGAAAATATCCGATACAAACACTTCAATAACATTGAATGTTGATTTAACCTCTTCTGAAACAATGGATTCATTTAATTGAAATGGCTTTTTTTTATTTCCTCAACATGTGACATTACTTACATTTTTTGCCAGGTGAAAAACTCAATCTAGTGATATCGCTTATCACAAGAATTTTATTTAAGTAATCCTAAATGTGGTGAAAAGTGATTTTTGATTAAAAATCCTACCTGTTTTAATACTACTTTTATCAATAAAGAACTTATTAGATAAGTAATTTTTTAAATTCAATATCACAGATATATACTAGTATTTATACATTTTTTTTCAGAAGAAGTAACCACAAACTATTTATAAGACAAATTATAGTTTAATTTTATGTAGGCTTAACATTTATGCGAGCAACAGGAGTCCATTGGACCCAGAAGAAAAATATTTAATATCTTAAATGAAAAATGTCTGAGGTGTCTTTTGTGATTTTGTTTGCCATGGTGTCACTGAGCCCATTTTCTTAATCTGCGCGTAATATTGAATTTTTTGATTTTGCTTGGTCGATCAATCGACGATCGCTTCGTGCCCAAGAGATTGACTGATGGCGGGTTGCACAACAGCTTTCATTCGGAAGTCATGTGACACTACGTTGAGCGATTCTGAGATCGACACCTTCGTAGACAAGTGTTGCCAATTGCGATACCAGTGTAGACAGTGCGAGTTGGTATGTAGATGAGTCAGAAAAATGAGTCTTTGAAGCTGTGTGCGGCCCAGGTTTTCCGAGAAAACAGCACAGTGATAGGAATGTTGTTGACCCTGACTGAACATTAAAAGCCATGAGATCAAACGATTATTCATTGTTCATATGGCAAAGAATTTGGTTCGTACACAAACTCTAACGAGGCAGTGAAACAGGATTGAATTACGCACCATAACTACCTAAAAAGTTTCGCACTATAACTAGCCAAATATGAGATCCTCTCGGTTGCAAGTCCAGGAAGAGACACCAACGTTATCTCAACAGCTTTCAGTAGCTAACTTGCCTAATATTAACTCACACACTGTGGATAACTCAATACAATAAGATCGTAACAGTAGCATGTAGAAGAGAAGACACCTAGTGATCTTAAAAGCCTTCAGTAGCTAACTTGACAAATCACAATTCACGCACCGTAGATACATAAATAAGTGAAGATCGTCGCGGTAGCAAGTACAGGAAGAGACACCATAGTTTTCTTAATAGCCTTCAGAAGCTAACTTGGCCAATAACAATTCACGCACCGTAGATACCTAAATAAAATAATAACGTAAAAGAAGCATGGAGGGGAGAAGACACCACAGTGATCTTAATAGCCTTCAGTCGCTAACTTGTCGAATAACAGTTCACGCACCGTAGATACCTAAATATCTTTAGATCGTCGCGGTGGCAAGTACAGAAAGAGACACCACCGTTTTAATAATAGCTTTCAGTTGTTACTTGCCGAATATGAATTTACGCACCGTAGATCTCTAAATATGCGATCTTCGCGGTAGCAAATATAGGAAGAGAAACCACAGTTATCTTAATAGCCTCCAGTAGCTAACTTGCAGAATATCGGGGGAATCTTGCCTATTGCGGGGAATTACTGACCTCTGAAAATATTGATAGAACAGATCTACTATTAATACAACAATGTATACTTTCACTAGAAGCGTCGGAATTGCATTAGATTTGCCGACGGTTAGACCGTCGTGCGTCCGAATTCCTTCCGACTGAACATGTTATTATAATTAGTGACGTAGGGCCTATACCTTCCTGATCTGTTTCTGGCTGACCAGGAAATACACAAGAGTCAAGGTAGAATTCGTCCCCTGTTTGAGCTACACCGTGAGCACGTGTCTTTGAGTTTTCTGTTTGGGGGATGCAGTGGTGACAAATCGGCGCGGAGGGGGGGCGGTTGTCGTCAAAACTAAAAATCGAATCTGTAATTACTTTTGCTGAAAGAATTAAGTTCTCTATTACTCGGAAGCGAAATGTCAAGCTTTCAATGTTGCCAACGTTGTCGTTATCTTGTTTTATAATCCAACTATCTGTAGAAAAAAAGGCTAACGAGAAAGTGTGCATGCTTATCACCGTATGCATATTCCCGTTTCGAACTTATTGACAAATATTTAAAAATTAATTCCAATGTCACAGGAGATTCGTGTATCATACGCCATACTTAGTACGTAGTAGTTCTATTATTGAAATATTTCGTAGACATTGCAACGATCAATGCTTTGTTGGAGTGTAAATCAGAGCACCTCTAACTTATTCAACCAGCTTTTCATATGGCACCGAAGTAGATATCCCTTTTCATACGGGTGTTATGTTTTCAGAGTTTACATACCTGTTGAAAATATAAAATACATAAAAACAGCTGAGTTCGCTTTTCGTTCTGATTATTCTCTCAACCATTAATACCGTTATGTGAATATATCATGGAATGTCCGCGTCATAAATTACTTCACCTCCAAAAATATGGAATCAAAGTTCAAGATAAAGCAGTCAGAGACGGATTCCTGCGTGTTACCTAGCAGTATGTTTCCTTATTATAAGCTGACATGTTGGAAAAGGGGAAAAGTCCACAATCCCGAAGAAACAAGCGAGCTGCTTGGGGGCCCATGTTGAACGCGAGGAAACCTAATGCAGAGAAAGAAATTAGGTGGATCCGTTACTTTTAAATTTTCCTACTTTGTCTCGTGCGTCATGCTCGCGTGCTTTGAATGCAGGGGGGATGGAAGGCAGTTGTTTATCACAAGTGCTGCCCCCTGGCGGGGCGAAGCGGAATGATGTCCCGGATGTCGATGGCCGCTACCGGAAGTGCAGCCGTTCGAAGGATAATTAGTTGGCGACCCGACTGACGGATCGCGCTGTCAACAGCGCCCGACGTGGAGTTTCATTCTCGTCAGCCGCCTAGTTTAGCGGCGATTTGTTAACTTTGGGGTTATCAATTACTCGGCGGGGGAAGCACGGCGTGGCTGGTTGTTTTGAGAGGTTTCGTTGCTGACACTTGGGCTGTAGAGGTCGTGTGTATGGATGGCGTTGTGATGGCGAAAGTCGTGTCGTCTATAAGTAATGGCTATAGAGAGGACGGTTGAGAACGCTTCCTACTACCCTGAGGTTACGAGAAGACCGATTGAGAAAAACTAGAAACATTTCCCAGAGAATGTAATTGCTGATGGAAAATTGGTTCAATTTTAATGTTTCTTACTCGGGTATACACTGTGAGCCAGATTTCACATAGCTCATTTTCATATTATATTGGAGTTAATGGTCTAATGGTCTCTTTTCCGCGGCTTTGATGCGATGGAGAGACCATTTGGGGTGAATACCAGAATTCGAAAGATTAGAACGCGAAAGGATGTAGGTATTGTAATGGCTTAAAGGCCTTCGGCCTAGCCACATACGATCAAGCAAGCTAATTTTGTCTGTAATAATTACCAATTAAATAAATAAATTATATTGGAGTTTATTATTTACTACGTAACACAGTTATTAGAAGAAAAGCTTCAGATGATGAAAGATTTAGATTAGTTTTCGAAAAAAAAAAACATTTTTCGAGGAGACGAAACTATTCAGGACAACATTGCTGCTTTTTACCATTTTCTCTGAAAATATATGTCATGAGGTTGGTTATCTGAAGAAAGGGCTGTTCCGTCCACTTCACAATGCCCTCGGGCAAAGGCGGTCTGCTCCCGGAGGGTCTGCTCCCGCACGTAAAACCGCTGCCCTCGGCACGTGGATCAGTTAGTGGAGTGCGCTACTCTAGCCTCGACGAGCAGCAACTAAACGGGTTGGCGCCGCAAGTTCCGAACCTGCCATGGGCGGGTACTAAAGTGCGGTACGGACAGACCCGACTCACACCGTCAGTCACCTGCTGGCGAGAGACCGTGTGTGCCGCACGCACACTCTCGCACTCAGAGCCCACCTAGGGCCAGGTGCATGGTCAAGCTGCGGAACAGACCCTCCGTAAGCAGCGAACTGTGTGGGGCGCCTGCATTCCCGCGTCGCCCGGGAGAGGAGCAGCTGGGAGGTGCACGCGTGCCGCAGCCACCCAGCAGCAGGTAGTCGGTGACGCCGTGTGCCCATGGACGTGTCGTGTGACCAACATTCACGACGTCACCTTCACGGTGATAAGTAACATAGAAGCAACGAAGAATCATTTTGTATCATTGATTTAATCCCATTTCTGCACAATTAACATTTCATTTGTCATATCATCCCATCCACGAACAACAGAAATCTAATATTAATAAATAGTATGTGCAAGGAAATTGTAATTTAGTCATCCTTCGCCTCGCCCCGGGCGCCACAAGACCCGGCGCGGTGTGGAAAATACTTTGAATAGAGAAGGGCCTTTCAGCCCGCTAATTCACCCCCTCCCCCGTTCTAGGTGATCTTCCCCCTCCTTTGCACAAGGACTGACCTTTCGAGTTGAATAAAAAAGCAACTAAAGTGGACTACGAGAGAGAGAGAGAGAGGGAGAGAGAGGAAGAGATAGGGGATAGGTGGAGAACCAAGAAAAGGGGCCGGACGTCGCTCCGTCATGCGCAACTCCTCTCTTTCGGCCGACAGGTGGAAGGTGTGTTGCCTGCCTGTCCTAGAGGGCGCTCTTTGCTTCTGAGGAGGGGACTTCCGTCACTTGTGTCACCATGCGTTGAATACCGGTGTCAGTTGATGCTGCTGGATTGTGACTGAGCGGGGCGCACAGGGAACCAATTGCGCGGTGTCAGCCGAAATGGGGGTCGTCTTTGAACATCTCGGGCGAAGGACCCTGTCTCCTCTGGGTTTATAACAAGCTGCACTCACACGGAACGTCTGGTTACAGCAGTTCGATTCTGGAAACTAAATAATGAATCAATAAAACTGTTGCCCGAAAGCCCGTCTATTCCACGCCGTGCACTAGAGTTTCTGGGAAGGACGCTCTCTCGCAGCGCTATGCTTCGCTATCTGGCGGCGCGGGAAGAACGCAGTCCGACTCCGCCCCTGACAGCCCCCCCCCCCCGCGGAGCGCCAACTGCGTGACCGGGGTCGCGTGCGCCTTGGCTGCTCTCGCTTCCAATTAAAACTTCTCTGACAAGTTGGCAGCCCTGGCGATGGGGAGGACCTACCAGGGATATTTGCTTTTGAGTCGCTGTGTTTTCAGGTACTTATTCTCTCAGTTACGACTATTTTTGAGAAAAAAACAATCTCATTGCTCTTTAAAACGCGTAGGTGAAAAATCTATGCGCATTAAGTGGTGAATATTCAACAGTATATTTTGAACAAGCGATAACAGTATATTTGAAGTTGTATTTTATTTTTTGTTATTTTTGTGTCCTACTGATTAGTAATGTACTTGTATGTGATATTTGAAATATTCGGGGTTGATTCTTGAACTTGTATGTTGTTTTCTATTGTTGTGGTATTATATTATATTTATCTTCAAATCGTACCAATCGAAAGTTTTGAGTGCGAGCGTTTGAAATAAAGAAGGGCTGTTTTCATACCCAGTTATAGGTTATAACCAGGTCAAAATAAATGTGTATGATTCGGCCGACTGAATCTGAAAAGTAACATTTAAAAAGTTTATGTTAAAAACTTGATTTGAATAAAATAATTTTAAAAGTCTGTAGTAATATTTCGGTTTGTTAAAATATATTTTAGAACTACTTGAGAATAGACTGATTCATGCATTGAAAATGACTTGTTTTATTTAGTGCAGCGCTCAGTTGAGAATTCCTCCTGACACGTCAATGTTTAATTGAACAAAAGCCAAATTGAACTTGAATAAAAGGCTTTATGTGTGTAGACCGGCACTCTCCTTAGAAATACAGCAAGGGCTTGTAGCCAGGATTGCTGCTGCAGTGGCGCCTGCGGGCAGAGAGTTCGTGTGTTAGATGTCGGTTGGGAATGATTGTTTCCCTCTCCGTCGTGGGATGATGGGCTCTAGCAATCATGCAACACTGCCAGGTTATTCCAGTGCAATTGGACCTTGTTAGGGCCATCGCGCACCCCTCAAAGAGCGGGCGGAGGGCGATGGGCGACAGGGAGATCGCCCCACGGGGAGGAATAGGTATTCCCCGGCGGCTTCGTCTGTTTCGCCCCACAGCAGCTCCCGCTGTTAGAGCGATTCCACTTAATTAACAGCTCGATCGCAAGAGTTGTAATAATTAGTAATACAATTTTGTAAATACTAATTATAATTTATGTAAAAAAGTTGAGGTTCCAGTGAGAGGACGATTCAAAGAATAAAACTCGTTTTATTCTCTGTATAGATTCTTTAATCCCTCCGGATCTAATGGCCCACGTTCATTCTGATAGCAATAACGATGTTCTTTAGAAAAAAAACACATTTGAATAGAACCGCATTCAAATAACGTTTAAAAAAGACACTTTTTAAATAGACGCTACACTACCATTCACATTAATCAGTAAGGTCAAAAGCTTTTCTCATGGTCAGATAAGGCCTGGAAATAAGTAGAAACTATTAATTTAGTTTATAGTTTTTAAAACATACATTTTGCCGTACATTGTAGTTTACTTAAGAGTTTTAGGGTAAGAAAGTCATATACAGGCAATATAATAGAATATTCTTCACACAACGCAGATCTTCATTTTTAAAATCATTCAGAAGAGATAAAAATAGAGAAGTATGAAGAATGGAGAGAGTGTGTAAGATGGTAGAAAAGAAAAAAAAATATTTTAAAATATCGAAAATCATTACAGGAAGACTACTGAAAAAGGAATGATCTAACATTGCTCAAAATTACAGCAACAAGGAAATTTGGACTTTGATTCCTTAATACTAGCAATTAATTTCAAAAACAACAAAACAACATGGGCGAAAATAATTATTAGTTAGACGAAGGTGATCTACTTTTATGCAACACCTCTTTCAGTGAAAAACACTTGTACTGCATGGGCATTTAGTGGTAAGAATACAGAATTTTTCAATACATTGACACACGAGTTCATTTCGCCAATGGACACAACTGCCAAGTAGACGTACGGCGACATTAAGGGACGCCCAGCGCCTAATGCCACTCGAAAAGGAAGCAACGAAGCCCCAACGATCTTCTCGAACAACGACCTCCCGGAGCAAGAAGCATTTCCACATCAGCCCCTTCTTCTGTTGCTCTCGGGGAAATAACGCGCATCGTTTGTTTAATCCTTCCCAGCCGCCATTCGCGCAGCGGCGCTTCTTCAGGAGCTCAGGAGGAGTCGATGCGTCTCACTCTCCGAAGCTCCTCGCGCGGAAACAAAACGCGCGCGCTCCGGAGGCGATTAGCGAACAAAACGGCAGCGTCCTCATGATTCAGCAGCGCGCTCTGGCCGCGGGCGGGGCGAGATGTCGAATGGGCATCAAAGGGCCGCAGTGCGAGGCCTCGACGTGTTTCTCCTGCAGAGCACCGCTTCCAATACATCAACGCTCCCCCTCCCATCCACCACAATCACAACCTGCAACCCTCGCGCCCTCACAGGGCGATGCCGCGCACTACTCTTTGGGGGTATGCGTGTATTACGCACCTCGACCCGCACCCGCGGCCCTCGTTTTATTCATCAGAGAACATTTAGAGTTCGTAACGTTATTTTCTCTCTGCAATCGTAAACAATCTTTTTACGTATCTGAGCACCAATCCTATTAAAAACATTTTGGCACTTCAACCGCACATTTTTCTTTTTTGTTTCTCTCCTCAAAAGCACATCCCACATGCTTTAAACAGATTAGAAAATCGACACCAATAAAAGGATGTTGGGGATATTTGGAACGACCGCAGATGCTCTTTTGATTTCGCAGACTCCACCGCTGAGGCTTCGAAGGCCAAGTAGAGCGAGCGGTGGCTGGGGAAGTTTCAGCTTCCCAGGCTTCCGGTCTTTGGAGGAACCTAACCCTACCGACCCAATTCAATTGCCTTAACATTTGCGTTGCTTTGGGTACATTGGTGAATACTGATGGGTTGTCGTGCAAATTACTGATTTGTTCGATTTTGTATTTTAATAACAATATTACGTTCTTACAGAAAAATAAGAATACAAAAATGACATTATAAATTCAAATAAATATGGAAGAATGAACCGAGGTAATAGGAGACTGCTCTAAAGGAACACTCAACACGAGAGAAGGCTAAGCAGAGAAGTGGCGTCTCCGAATGCCCCTTCCCTTTGCGAGCCCTTCGAGCCCCGGCGCGCTCCGCCCAACCCTCTCCTTGCCTCCAGCAAGCGGCGCCAGATCGCGTGAAATATAAAGCGACAATCGGCTCTTTGCCGCCCGATTGGTCCGCTTTGAAACAAGCCCAATTATCGGGGCTCTCCCGGGATGCGCGCCAACCCCCCGGGGACACGTCCAAAACAAGTGCCGCCCGCCCGCTTCATTCCGGCGGAATATGAATCGTCCCCCCCGCCGGATTCCTGCGGTCATTTGCCGAGAGCGGAGCCGTTGCCGGAGTGGACTGCCCGCAGGCACGCGAGGCGCGCGTCACTTGTCATCGAGAGCGGCAGCGCCCCTGGCTGTCGCCGCCGGAAATTTCGGCGAGACCCGCGACAACTTGGAGCAAAATGAAGCGGCTCAGAAACGCGTGAGAAAAGAAAGAAAGAGAGCACAATAAAGAAACGCTATTGAGGAAAAGGAGGACAGAGGCTGGGAGGGCCAGGGAGAGGCAAGTGGGCGTGGGGGAGCGCTGGGAGGGGAGGGGCGATCTTAGCCGGGATAGGCGGGGCTGGTGCGGCCAGGTGGCACGGGTGAGGCGAGCGGGGTGGGGCAGGGAGGGAGGGAGGGGCGGGGCGAGGCGAGGCGAGGCGGAAGCTGTACAAACGCCGCGAGGGGAGTTGCGATTGCTTATGAAGCTGAGCTGCGGCCGAAGGATCCCAACGGACGCTCCCTCGGGGTTGCGCCTCGTCAGTTTTTAATTCCATCGCGAGCGCTTTTCCTCGCTTTCCTCAAAGGGGGAGCAGCGACGGAGCAAGGCTCGCGGCCACGCGGGGAAGAGGAGGTGGGATGAGTGGGTCAGGGGACAGGGAGACGGGAGCCTCCCAAGAATTCACGACTGAAGACTGAAGTGAGAGGTCAATGGAAGGTTGAACTAGTTATGCTACAGCAGCAGACGCTTTTTCTTATATTTGATTTCGATTAGTCGTATTATAACGTATTATAACATTTAACGTGCTGCTATTCTTGCCCTTCATGTCTTTAGTTTCTTCTATAACATTGATTTTTTAACACACGAGTACATCATGTGATAACAATCACCAGTTTATTATACCTGTTGTACGTAATCAAAACTAAGTACAGAAACTACTAGTATCAGTCTGCAACTAATGTTGATGACAAGCTCTGAACAGTGCCTTCGTATCGGAGCACTAAGCAAATCTGACGTCGGTGCAATATCGCGATCAATTAGTCATAAACATAAAGTACATAAACTTCTATCAATCTCGTAACTAGTGTAGCGAGTTGCAAGCTTTGAACTGTCTGCATGGAACTGAACGGAGCAATAAACCAATCGTGCCAGGTGCAACCTCGTGACCTCAGTGTCCTTATGCCACCTGTAAACTTATTCCGCTGAGAACCTCAGTGGACCTCCTCCTTGCGTGCCTATATGAGCACACACACTTTAAGAGCCTGTCCGCTACCAGTGATTTTGTCCACTTGTGTGAGGGCAAACTTTACAAGCCTTCATACTCACCAGTAGCGTCTTGACTTCGTCTGAAAGACCATCTCTGCAAAGTGTTGTGTGTTTTTCCTGCAGAAGAAGTGATGCTACAATTGTGAATCATTTTTTTCGTCTTAATCAGATGTGTGCGTTTTGTATGAGTGATTCACCATCCTATGTTCCATATAATCTGCCATACTGATGTACCTTAAGGTTTTAGCAACAGTGTGTAAATATACCGTTCCAAACTTTCTTATTATCCATTTCATTGTGCTAAATAAAATTCTTACAAAATTATAAACCTATCGTATTTTATCATTTAAATATTTTATATAAAACACTAAATATATTTGTAAAAAACGTTATTTCTACGCTCTAACATCAAAACAAATTCTACAATGCAAATCTACGTTTTCTTCGAGATACGTTGTTACTAAAAAGTGACTTTCAAAAAAGCACTTCTCCAACCATGATGCAGCGTTACCAATCTCGTATTGCAAACTGATATGAACTCAAGTGATCTGCAGCATAAAAAAGCTGTGAGATCCGAATTTATTACATTCGAAATTTCCGAAAGTTCAGTTCTTAACGAGAATTCACTGTTTACACATTATTTCAGAACCTCTTCCCACATATAACTACGAGTAAAACGACTCATATTGGGTCTCTCACAGAGCGCGTGGGGCGAAGGCACAATGGCCGCCGAGTTGCGAGCTATCGCTCCTAAAAGTGGGAGGGGCTCGTAATGAAACGTCCTCCAAACGTCATTTGGGGCCCACTGCTCGGACGATACGCGCGCCTCCTCTGTGTGTCTCATTCCGCTCCCAACCACGAACTTAGGAAATGTCGCGTTGCGATCTCCGATTGCTCGTGGGCCGTTTCTTCAAGGAACTACTAAACGAAATTTCACTAGTGGCATGCCCACCCGTGTTGGCGTAAAATTGTGTAACAATTTATTAAAATATAATCCGACAAACCATCATTACCTATAGCTCCTCATTTATTTGCACGACTTCGTTCAGAAAATTTAACATCTGTTTCTAAAATGTTAGAAGACTTATTTTTTTATAATTACGTAATTTATTAGTGATTTAAAAATTATGTATGCTATGGTATACTGGATATGTAAAAAAATAATGCTTTTTCCAAAAAGAACCTAGTAATTACATTCCTTTACTGCATAAAAACTATGATTATTTCCCCAAATACGTTTTACGAAATATTTTTGTTTAGCTTGTTAATCAAGCCTTTCTAATTTTTAGAACTTCGTAATACCCTGAAAGATATAGTGTTTTCATCGTTCTTTTCCTAGGATTTTACAGGCTTAAGTTTTGTTTCTTGAATCTAAAGTGGAGTAGACGCATTGCTGTAGTTGGAATAGTTGACTGACGTACATGGGCACGGAAAAATGCTCGATCGACATTTGTGCTTGGCCTTTAAGCAAGGATTTTTCTCTCAATGACGATCTACTGTTTCACGACATTCCAGGTTCAACTAGCTACTATGTTCCCATTTTACTTCATTTTCATTTCCATTTTATTCGAAAAAACTCATGTTTTCCTTTTTCTCAATGCAGTAATGGTTTTACACCCCACAGAATACATACGTTGTAGTATTTGTAGTTTATTTGTAATGCGAGTCAGAATTATAAGCGGAAAAAATGACTGTCATCGGTATTTTAAATGTAACAGAAAGAAAAAATTCTTCTGGATTGCACAATTGATCTGCACCGAGATACTTGTTTAGTTACTAACAGATGGTGATGAATTGTACATGATATGGGTGAATTCAATGTCTGACCGATAAGAGAAATCAATTCTCTCTAGATCTCTTTTTTTCCTGACGACGCGATGTGCTTATTACTTAAGTTTCGAATATCTCATTGCTTCTCCAAAACTGAAATCCTAGCATGCTGGATGTTAATATATATTAAAAAAGATAATGAAAAATACTTTAAACTCCATTCTTTTGTAAAATAATTGTTATAGTGAGTGTAGTATGTAAATAGTATGATAACGAGTGCTGGTTGAACAGATGCTACATCGTAGATATTTTTCGCCCTTCGGTGGTGCCCTTACGCGCGATCGCCTCTGCCCAGTGGATCACCGAGTGGTTCTCCTCCGCGCAGATCTATAGCCGGATGATTTAGAACGCACAATTCACTTTGCATGGGTCTTCAGCGCCAATAGTTACAAGGCGTGGGAATATTAATTACCAAAAAGCGAGCGGCGAAAGAAACCAACAGCCTTTGTTATTCCGTTGGTGGCGCCGTTAGAGATAAGGCGTGGGCGGGCCAGAGGGCGTCGAGGCGCCATCTAAAATGCATTAGGAAGCGGAGCCATCAGCCACATTTATTCACGCACTCACGGCTCAGCCCACACCGCCCCTTACCTCCCTCTACACCCTTGCCCCCCCTTCCCCATCGCCACAAACCCATCCACTTACACATCATTTCTAAAATCGCCTGCCCGCCCCCAGTGCCTACACTGGTTTTGCCCCTGCACCGCCCCGTCGCCCCTGTCAGACCCACTCAGTCCGCGTCCTCTCCCGATTCAGGCCACCCCTACCACAGTCCTCAGACCACATAGCGCATCCCTTCACTCCTTCCAGACCCACCTACTCCGCGACACCTCCCCCGTCGCCCTTCCACCCCTTTGCCCACTCAGACTCCTAGAGAGCCACTCATCCCCTCTCCCCCATCACCCATCCATCCCTTCGCCCGCTCTGCCTCTTCCAGACCCACCCACTCCGCGACACCTCTCCCGTCGCCCTTCCGCCCCTTTGCCCACTCAGACTCCTGGAGAGCCACTCATCCCTCTCCCCCATCACCCTTCCTTCCCTTCGCCCACTCTGCCTCTTCCAGACCCGTATTTTCACAACGTTTCGCACATCTGATTTGGGTGTCAATTAAAAGTCTAATCGATAAAAAGACACAAACAAAAAAAAATCTTAATAACACGTGAAAATGAATTGACAGAAAGAGCAATAGTCTTGGTGCATAATTAATAAATCTTTCTCTTTTATAATATGCCTATTTAATTTATTTTGCAAATAACCTCTGTGCGTTTTACAAACTAACAAACTCAAACAAATTATCTAATAAATCTCGAAAGTAGTTGAGCAGAGATTCCTTCAGATGATGAGGAACTGATGTAACAGGCTGTGAAATTCCCTTTCCAAAGGAGATTGCAAATAGCCTTGCCTATCAACTGCAGTTACGGTAATTTCCAATAGAACACTGAATAGGTTCATCCATCGAGCGTAGAGATAGCAAAAATACCTAAGCTATTATGTAATGTTGGTTCAAAGCGAATAGCGTTGAATATCAAACATTATTATGCAACAATCAGCTTCATTAGATACTGAACCATGTGGCAGATGAATAAGTATTCGTACGTGTATAGTGAACGTCTAGCGACATTGCAGAAGGAACAGGCTGCTTCTTGCAAACTTTTTGTATGGCCACACCTAAGAACACATTTCTCACACAATATAATATGTGGGTCTAAGCATTACCATATTCCACATGGCAGGTTCTTCCATAAAAGAAATGAATGGTGCCACTACATGTACGAATAAAATGTATGAATGGGCATAGCAAAAACTGACGTTATGCAGAAGATGAGGAGGTGCAATTTGACAAGAGGCTTAAAGCGCAGGAAACCGTACTTCAACCTTTAGAGCAGAGCAGTGACACCGAAACACGGTTCGTTTCTTATGTAGAAGTAAAATCTTCCCCTGATGTTTCTGTCACTAGGGGAAAGAAGAATCAATGTGATTTTCTTACTTTCACATATTTCACTGACATGATGAAATAGGAGGCATTTATATGCAAAAACGCGCTTTCTACAAGCATTTACTAAATCCAAAATGTTACGTTTATTTTGAACACACAAAATTCCGCTATCAAGAAATATATAGAAATCAGAAAGAATTCGGCGCTGGTATATCATTTGCAGTTAGTCATTTTGATAGAAAAAAATAAATATTATATCGAATCTAGAAAAAAACAATAGGTCGAAGAAACATTCTTTTCTTACTTTGTAAGTGATTATGCGAAATTGGTCAAAGAAAATAGTTGTGTTAATAAATTACAAATAATTAGTGATTTTTTGCTAAAAATATGTTTATTGTAGTTTTAATATATCTGTATCTATATCTACAATACAGTATGTATTCGGTTCGTAAATATTAAGGTGTTCTTTGAATAATTATTTTCACTTTATGACATAATGATGGACAGTTGTAGAAGTGACATTATCCTCTATATGGTGCAGTTTGTGTCCTTAATACGAATATAAATAGTTTGAAAGTTATTTGGGTGACATAGTCATTTTACGGATTGAGTTCTAATCGCCCAAATCCAAAAAAATGTTTCCCTCAGTTCCCCGAAGTGCTGCGCCGTCCCTAGCTGCCTCTCGAGTGAGTGAGCGGCCAACCGGAAGCGCAGAGCGAATTTCGCCGACAGCGAGACGCATCGCGTTAAACCTGCTCTTGTAAGCGGGTAATGGTCCGCGCTTTCTGTTAGCGCAGCGAGCACTGATGTCGCCCGCGTTGGCGCCTCTGCTCGCCACAAATCTCGCAATTGGCGAGAAGATACGAGATGGCCACTGAAGCTTTCCAGGTTCTAAGCTAGTACGAGTGGGGATTTGACACTCTCTAAGGGTTTTGAGAAGTACCATGCCACTACCTCGAGAATTCAGATGATAATATATCCGGTTTTTATGTACATATACATCTGTCGATGTCCCATGGTCGACTCCCTTGCCCAATCTCGTTTGGGCCTCAGTCAAATATTTAAAAATTCTTAAGTGGCTCTCGGAGGCCGTGGATGTCATTCGAAGTAAAGGAAGAGGCTTCTGCTGTCTCATTCGTAGTTCCTGAGCCATCTGCGAGACGCCGGCAAGGTTGCCAAAGTTCGATATTAGTTCTGTTGTCATCTCCGCCAAGAACTCCGTGCCTCCCAGATAGACAGGCAACCAGTACGAGTTTAAAAAAATGTGAAAGAGTTTAACGTCAAAAGCGTTGCAACCCATTGTTTTTGTGACAAATCTTTAAAACAGCACTGCTATGTCTCCAAAAGTTCGTATTTTCCCATGAGAAGCGGATTGCAATAACAATAACAAACTTATCTAATTTATTGTCGATACATAAAGAGTGAAAAGAGTCGCTGGATGCATATTTAAGGCGATTTGCCCGGCTAGACACTTCTACTAAAGAACTGGCACATGCGTCTTGCAACTGTAGTGCACAGCAATGCGGCGGCGTTTTAAGAGCACAACCACCAATCACCCAATCCCCCCGTCATAAAGCAGCCATGATATTCGACCCACACATCACCCGTTACCTGCATTTCACCGCGTCAGAATTACACCTGCAACGCTGTCAGCGGGGATCTGCAAGTGAGACCAGGGGGCGAAACGAGCACATATCCCCAAGGAAATAAACCAGTGGGAGCCAATTGCAGATGGCGGCCGAGGCACCGCGAGCTCTGTCGCCGGTGGAGGAAAGCCCTCGCCTGTCATCCCAGCGCCTCGCAGGTGGCTTTGCCCCTTACACCCTCCCCCAGCCGGGCACCACTGTTGAACTGCATGGGCTTCGGAACAGCGCCGCGCGCTGACCTCGCGATCAAAGTGCAGCGCACCGCAACAGAAAAGCTTAACGGCTCAAAGGGCGTTGGTGGCGATGTACGTAATGGACTGCGCAAGTTGTTAGTGCATACTGTGTACGAATGGCCAACTACTGAGGTCATCACCATAAGAGTAGAATAGTTATATGTGCAAATACCAGTGGTTCTCTCTCGCTAAAATGTGGCGCCGTCTGAACGTAAGCTCAGGAATAGCTCTTGCACTCACGAGGGAAAGAAGGAATGCGTGCTCACTCCGTGGCGGGGTCTTGGCAAGTGGTACGTCGCCCCCGCGGCCCTGGCAGCGCGAATGTAGAAAGGCGAGCGCTGCCCCGCCTTCCGCCGCCGCGGAGCTGCAGGCACAGAGCAGCGGGCAATTGAGCCTCTTTGGCCACATGCATAGCGCACTCGCACACGGGGCCTCTCCGCAGCCCCTGCGGCCCCGGCCGCGGCCAAACTGCGGAGGTCAGGTCAGGTCGGGGACGGGACGGTTAGAGTACAGGCGGTGTAGCTCAGTTATTTTTTGCTAGCAACAGGAAAGCGAAACTATTCATATATAATCTTTATAACACAAAAATATTGCATACATCAAACGTATTTCGAGATAAGACGAACCGAAGCAATATTAGTTGTTTGGTAGTAGTAGTTGGTATATCCAGTAGAAACGTCATTGGGCAAACACCGACGGTATTCTAGTCCAATTAGCAACCTAACAAAGGGTCTGCATATCGTAAAATCGGCTGAACAAAACCCCACACAATTGTTTTACACAAATTGCAGGCTCAGTTGAGACTGAACAAGAAACAAAAAATGTATAATACTGCAATAAATTAAATAGTATACGTAAGCTTCCGCGACTCGAATCCATGAATTCTCGGCTATCCCGGAGACGCCGCGTCGTTGGCTGGGATGCCAACGACGCGGTGTCTCCCGGATAGCCGAGAATTCAAAAATTAATAGTATTTCAAAAAACTCAGTCTTTACAACTGCAATAACTAGCATAGTATTATGACCGTCCCGTCGTGATTCTTGTTTATTTCCTTATATCGATTATGTATTTACCTGATACCCAAGCTCTGTTTATAAAAAAATAAAGTAATAATTTTTCCGGCAGAAGCGGCGTTACCACTGTAAAATTTATATTGGGTCGTGAGGATGAAGGTTCCCCATGTACAGTATAGGAAAACATGATATTTCTCTTTATCAAATTGGTAATTGGAGGGGAAATTATCTTTCCTTGTCTACAAACCAAGAAGAGACAGACATTATTACAATGTATATTCAGCAACGTACTCTGTGGTACTGTGTCGGCGACGTTCATCTGCGGAGTGTCTGCTTGAGAAATTGGAAAATATGTCAGGATACATGCTATCGGAAAGGAATGTGTCCGTGTTAGTATTTGCTGACGATCGGGTGCCGTTAGCAAACGATGCCCCGAGAGCACAAGAATTGGTTGATATTGTGGTGCAATATCTTGGGGCCCTCGGAATGACACTGTCTGTCGCGAAATGTTCATCATTTCAAATTACAACTTTTGAACGATCCTGGTTCATAGAGGACCCTGTCTGGAAAGGTTGAGGGAGAGAATTCCCCTTGCCAGCAATGATCATAATCTTACATACCCGGAAGTGAACTGCTCTATCTGGAACGGCTTCCTATCTGAAGCATCCATTTCGAATTTGACGGAAGCAGTGTCGGGGCTTCAAAAGGCGCATTTAAAGCCCACTTACTTCATACCTTCATAATGCCACATTACCTTTATCAATTGGTTCTATCTATGACATCAACGTCGACGCTCAGGGAAGAGGACGGTCAAATCAGAGTGGCAGTCAAACAGTTCCTATATCAGCATATGAGTACTGCAGATGGCTTATTCTATGTAACCTAGGTTTACTATTAGGAACATCTGCCGACTTACTTACTTGCAGATGGTTGAGCTCCAGTTCGAGTTTTTACCATCGTACACTAAAGACCGCAAAATCACTGAGACTCAATGGGCCCTATTCCGAACAAGATGTAAGGGCTTATAAGAAGAAATGCGCCGATGACGAGGTAGCCGCCTGGGAGAAGCTGGGATCCCAAGGGAGAGCGGTCAGAGGGAATATAAACGATTCAATTGGAAATGCCCTTTTGAAAGATTATCATCTTCTGAAACCTGGTATTTTTATCACTGCACTCCAATTGAGATCAAATACCGCTGCCAATAAAACTACTCTTAGTAGAGGAAGGCCCAGAGAGAATGTATACTGCAGGAAGTGCAATACAACGGTAGAAAGCATGAATCACATCCTCGTTCTGTGCATTTTTACGAAGCCAGCAAGAATAAAGCGTCATGACGAGATCAAAAACTTCTTAGGAGGGACGATGCTCCAGAAATAGGACACCGTGGTGTTCACGGAAGCCACGTTCTCCGTTGTCGAAGGTGTTATACTCAAACCTGACCTGGTAATTAAAAGCCAGGAAGGGGTCCACGTGGTCGTTGTGACTGTCCGCCACGAAGATGGGTCTACTATTCTGAAAGCAAGAGGAAAAGGTGGTAAGATACCAACCAGGAACCTCTGGGGCTATGCCAAGATTCACAGTCCGTGCCCTCAACCCCCTGGGGATCACGTCTCGAGGCGATCTACTGACTATCTCGTTAATTGCTCTCGGAAGCTTTATTAAACTTTACACATATTTTGTAAATTACGATGGAGCAATTTAGCATTGCTGGTCGTAAATGCAGGAAAGAATCTTCAATATCCTGTGGGGAAGTCTAGGGAACCCATTGGATCCTAAAATGCCTAGGAATTACTCAGTGACCACGACTTTAAGTGGGAAGTGTATTCATGTAACATATAGAAAATTGTTTATTCAGGATAAATTCAATTTACAAAAAACCTTTTGTGAAACGGCTTCATATAATTCCTTTACTTCATCCACGGCTTGAACTAACAGAATTTACAAAAGTTACAAAATTGTAAATAATACGAGAAAGTATGTGGTGTTGTAGCGCCACTAGTTCTAAACAGCATCGTAACAATCTACAAAGACACCCCTGTCTCCCTCCGTGGCATAGTCTTCCGTGTCCCCCTGCGCTTGTGATTCCTCTCCTGGCTTCTTCAGTGCTGGTGCGTGCAGGGCGGTGCACCCGAGGCGGCGAGCGCTGAGAGGCTGTCGGCCGCGGTGGCGCCTCTTCCTGATGCGCCCTGACAGCTCCATCACCGCCCTTCGCCCTCGCCAGGGACAAATGACCAGAGCCACAGCGCCACAAGGAAGACGCGCATCGCTGACTCCACGCCCGTTGCTTTGTTTCCTTTTACCTCATTATTCCGAGTGGCACGACACAGGGGACTAAGCATAAATATTAAACTTTTAAAAGTGTAGTGGGATTGAAGATTACCACTTTTTGCCAACCGAAATGCCGAAAAGTGCATAAACTCTTTATACACCTGATTGTGCCTCCTAATTTTACGCAAGTACTGCATTAGTACACGGCAAGTTGTGATCTGACAGCTGCTTGCCTATATAATGTACATAGTATATTAAATATCATTTATTAGCAAAAATAAAATACGCAGTTCAACCGGCAGTAAAACTCAAATGAATGTGAGGAAGACATAGCACAACGGAGATGGGATCACGAAACAACATAGGACCGTAGAATTGGGCAGAGAAAATTGGACTGATCCAGGACAGGAATACATGGAAGAAGTTGGAACCGCAACTGCAGAACGACATAAAATTTGACATTGTCATTAATGGGATGTAAGACAGTAAAATAAAATAAATGAACTTGTTTATTTGTGATTAATTAACTAGTTTTCTACAATAGTCAGGTTCAGTTGTTGGAACAAACTTGGCTCCGATTTTACTCAGTCTCACGACCTTCAATGACCGTGGCGTAATAAAGGCACTTGTTATTTAAAAGTAATATAAAGTATTGATTTAAGCTTGCTAGAGTGCAATGTAACCAGTACATCATATTTAGAATAGAGCATTGTAGAATAATATCCATTGATTAATAATAAAATTGGCTCATGGGATTGGTCAATGTGGCTACAAAAACAACACAACAATTACGTGATCTTGATCAATCACTTGATAAATCACGTGGACCAATTTTATTATCATATTTAGAATATCTAATTACATCTAGTAGGTGGAGAATGAAGGAAAAGAATTCCGACATTACTTGGCATCACAATATACCTCTTATTCCCCTTCACTGCAAACGCACTGTTATAGGAGGGCGAGTTTAGAATGCAAGATGAGGTGAGTAGTTTTGCTAGAAGTAGTCGCCAACGTAGAATGTGATAGCCATCGGACGCGGAGTTCGTTGGTAATTGCATCACGTAGCGAATACTCCAGCGGCATTTTTACATTTATCTTCATTAGCGAGCAAAAATATGGCAAAGAGGGGGCTAAATGAACATTAACAAGGAGATAAAAATAAAAAACGTTCGAATAATTTAGCTTGGAAGAGTAATACTTTATTACTTCAGAGAAATGGAAACAATTATTTTTATCTAGCAACAGCACAAGCCTTTAAAATTAGGAAAACATTTTTCTTTGAAATTCTTTATGAAATTACATGTTGTACATTGTTTGTTTTATGTACTTGTCTACGCACAGTTTACCGTAACGATTGAATCTATTTTTTATTATTTTGTTCTTTTGCTGCACACGTTCGTTTTGCTTCTTCTAGGCGTTTTTATGTGCCCTCTAAAGCATTACGATAAATTCTTTGTATCATATATATAAATTTTAATGATATTTAATTCTCTCCCAAGTTTACTTGTTCCTTTGCCTCGAAACCTATTTACTTAACGAAATTCCATATTATATCATGGTTAGCGCCTCTTCTTTCAAAAATACAAACCATTGTTTAGAAAAGCCACAAAGCAGGCCAAAATCAGGAAAACCGTTACCAGTATATTCACAACTCAAATAACAACACAAAACAACTGTGGAGTATAGTACAAAGTACGACTATATCAACCAGAAAAGAGATTGTAGAGAATGATGTAAAAAAAGGAATAACCGAAGTGAAGAATCCGGCAACGGTGTATAGTCTCTAATCAATTATTTTCGAGCACTGAAGCAGACCTCCACATGACTTCAGGCCACACAATTTAACAAATAAAGTTTCTACACTCATTTTTTTCACGATATTTTTTTCGAAAACTTCATCCTATGGAATTTTCAAAACAAGTCCGAAAACAAAACAAATAAATATTTTGACGGTTTAGACGAGTTTCCGGATTGTTTGTTCAAGACGTACGCGATTGCTTTATACCCCCGTTACTCATGTATTTCATGCGTCCTTATGCAACCGAACATTTCTGGACATTTTCAAGAAAATTAAGATTGAGGGGCATTTCCGGGCGGCGGGAAGGCAGGCGGTAGGGAGGGCGTTAGGGCGTGAGGTAGGACGGGCAGAAGGGCGGGCAGTAGGGCGAAAACGTTTGACTCATAAGATTTTAATATAAAGAAAAGAAAAACTCTTAGCGTGCATATGTCTTCGCCATCGCTCTTCTAATTAACTCGCTCTTCAGGAGAAAAATATCCAAAAAAAATTGCTATCCCATATGCCTCATCTTCACATACTATTCACGAGAAGAGAGCTGGTCATGTCACGAATTGTAGTTTCGTTTCTTTCCATGAATTCTAACTACAGGCGCTTTGAAGCGGCATGAAGAGCTATAGGAATGCGAGACTCCAAATCACAAGCGCCAACACGTGGAATTCCTCACGCATGGGACACCACCCTCTACACAACTTCCTTCCTTTCTGCTCTCCCGTCCTCTTCCGAAGGCGGCAGCGGCGAAGTGGGGCTCTGAGCTGGTCTGCGCCCAGAAGGAGAAGAAGCCGAAGACTTTGCGAATCGCGAGCAACGGCGATGCAAGGACGAGCGATCCGAGCTCCGCTGCCCAAAGTTCGCTTGAAGACCCAGCGTGGCTAGGTGGCGCTGACCATCCCTCGGTGCCAGGGCATCCCCCTCCTCTTCGGGGGCGGAGGCGCTGTCTTGATGCCCCGAGTGCAGGGGGAGGGGGTTTGGCGACGGGCGCAGCGCTCACGCTCAGTAGAGAGCACGCGAGGGGGCAGAGCAACGAGAGGCTCCACGCGCATGCGCAGTGCCTCTTCCCTGCGCCTGACACGCACCGCAACAGCCGTCGAGGGCGCAGATACCTCGTGAGAAGTCTCTTGTCATCAGCGCCCACCCAATGGGCTCTGCGCTGTTCGCCGCTCACTGCACCACCTGGCAACGTCGCTCGCTGTTCTTTTGCCTGCTCGTCGCGCAGGCGAGGGCGCTGTTGGCAGCTCTCGACTCGACGGTGCGGCTCTTCGACTCCTCG
>BOPP01000188.1:643726-702043 GCA_017312745.1 Gryllus bimaculatus | reverse complement strand
ACACCCACAATACACACTAGGACACGAGAAACAGACACACACACAAGTGGCTCACGATACAATGTGTTCATGCATACTCTGATGCGTTCTTCACCAACACCTTCGAATTCTTTGTTGCATTACCACTCTCCTCCCTCTCCCTCCAGTTCGTAGGAGGTGGTCGATCACATGGTCCTAGTTTTCAGAATGTCCACAAGAATCTATTGAATATGTAATTTCTTCCACGTCACTTAGGTAGAAAATTTTGGCATTTTTTATTTAACTTTTTTTCTAGTAACTTTTCCTCCATAAACAGAACTAAAATCGTCTCAACAATACGATCTAAAATCTTCGGTCGTAAAAACAGTGTGTATCGTTACTTTGAGCTGCAAGTCTGCGAACACGTCACGATTGAAGTATATTTGCGCTCTTTCATAGGGGTTACGTTTCGCGAAAGTGGCAAGGATATGCCCGCAATTTTGTATCCAGACATCAAGATGTCTGTGGGAGGTGACAGAAATAGAAAATAACTCGTACGCGATCAACTATGCCACTCTAAAAAATCCCCCATCTGTCATATATCTCTCCGCATCGATCCCAATCCGAGTCTCCTATTGAAAATTGCATTTATGTAGTTGGTAGCAACCAGCTCACTGGGAAACAAATGAAAGCGACAACACTTCCAGAAACTATTTTGATGTTGGTGAATACGCAATACAGGTTTTAAACTACCAAGGAACATAATTTCTGTTTCAAGCACTTTTACCCGCAAGGTGCCACAGAAGAGGTTCTATACACACTATACGAAAAGTTATGGAGTGCTGCGGAAAATCGATTTCTGTGTTGTAGGGTCTGCTAAAAAGGAAAAAGTGCTTTTTAAACGCCCGTCCCCCTGTCTGACCGCCTGTAAACAACACTTGCGCCTAAACTATATTCGTAGGAGTTTGCCCTAATGAATTTTGTCCGGTCGATTTGGCCCGACTCTGAGCTCTGTGAGTCTGGAGAACATTATTTAAATTTTGGAGTACATTACATGAAGCTCGTGGGGCATTTTCAAAATTTTCTCAAATATTGCATACTAATTGTTTTTTGAAGAATGGAGTGAAATACACTTATAAACATGTTCTACATCATATTTTCACGGTTTTGCAAAATTTTCAAAATTAAAAAAATACATCTTGCGTAGCGTGTTTTTAAAATTACAATAAGGATAACGATTCGTTCTTCAAATGAAATCTTTTCTTCATAATTACTCACAATGATAAACGTTTGTCATTGAATATGTGTTAAGTTATTGATGTACGCAAGTATAGAAAGAGTTCTTGAACAATACACGTGGAATGCATAATTCACTTAGTTATTTACGTTTGTTTACCAATTGGCCTCCGTAATATTACGCCGCCGTCTAGTGCAATGCCAATCCACGCGAAGCGACTCTACGCCCGGAGGCAGATCCGCCCGCCTCGCCGGAGGGGGCCTCGTTCAGGTGCAGGGCGGGCCCGCGCCCCTCCACTTCCAAGGGCAGGAACGGAAAGCAAGTGAAAGGCGAGGAACCGGGCCCAAAGGTCGCCGGGAGGGTGGAGGTGGGAGGGGCGGGGTTGGTGAGGGAGTTTTGCACGCAGATGTAAAGTTCCCGATGCAAGTTCCGTTCTCCACTGCCTACATCGGAAAGGTCGAGCCGGGTTAGACAGTTGCTCTATTGGCAGAGCCACAGCAATTGGGCGAAGGAGGCCGCTTACGTAGGCCAGTGGGACGGTCCTTAGACACGACCACGGAGTCATAGCGGACCCGCGGAGGCAAACGGGCGGGGGAGAGGCGACCGAGAGGCAGAGGCGAGTGCTGTCCCACGCACAACGCTGCGGGCGGCCGCGGGGGAGCGGGGGGCAGAGGGCGCTGATCGCGCACACGAGCGAGTCGATGCGCGTAATCAGAAGTGGAGAGAAGGCGAGTGGTGAGCGAAACGTAGGTGATTAGAATGAGTGATTGATTAGTGATTCGGGACGTAACAGAGGCCATTACTCTCAGCGGTGGCGGTGGCGGAGTAGGAAGTCTGACACCAACTTACTCGTCGGTTTACGGAGTTTCCCACGGCATGCCTCCCACCTGAAGGGCATCAAGGGGCGTTAAGAGGATTTTGCACAATACCAAAAGAGGCCACATATTTAATTCCGTTCCCAGCATTTACAAAAACGAACAGAATTGATAATGTACCAGCGCCGAGACAGGTCCGGTTAAGAGCGACTGCCCTTTGATGTACTAATTCCGGCTCTTCCTAATGGATTTCGGATTCCAAATAAATTCAATAACCAAATAAATTCAAGAGAATCGCACAACACACCGACGTCCGATCCTTTGTCAACACCTTCGCAATCCCATGACACTGCCTGCCAACAGCGGTACTTTCGGGCGATTTTGAATAATAATGCTCTCGACGAGGAACTTTCGCTGCTCTGCGATTTCTTCTCTTTCGAGAGCGATGGAATATTCGTCGGTAAGAGTTGACCGAAGAACAGATTCTCACAGAAGGTTCGTGTACGTGAGAGAGCGAAAAGAGTACACGAACACAGGTTCAGTGGTATCCAAGACCTCTAATTACAGAACTTGAGTATGAGCATAGACATGCACACCGTGTTGATATAATTTGCATCACAGAAACTCAATTAAAGGGGAAAAATATATCCCAAATTATTCAATTTACAGAGTCGACAGAAATCTGAACAAAGGAGGAGAGCTAACAGCCATCAATAAAATATACATTACGCAATAATTCACCTTTGTACTGGTAATATAGAATCTGTTGCTATTAAATTAGAAATGAAAAATGAAATATGGACTATAATTGCAACGTACTTTCATCCGAATCATAAACTAGACCTCGATAATATTGATAAATTATTTCAACTAAACACCATACTTTTAGAGGTCCTAAATACCAAAAATACCAACTGGGCTCCATCGAACACCAACGCTAATGGGAAAATATTAGCTCAAATACTAAATCTCACTACTCTCAAATGAATTTGACCTCCAGGCTCCACACATTACCCACATAATTTCTTAAGTAATCCCGATTTCTCCATATTAGAATTACTAACATTAAAATTAAACTACACACTTTTGCATTATTTGAACTACACTGGGAGCACATTCCGGTATTAATAATCACACAAAAAATATATCCACAGCACACCCATGTACCATTTCAAATACGTTAAAAGTTGATTGAAAAATCCTAAAATTTAACTATCTCAACCATACCTAAATTTAAAATTCACTCCTAACTCACTAGAAATAGAGCAATCAATCAACAAACTAACCACCATAAAACACACCTCAATTAAAGAGACCGACTTAAAACCAAAGAATAGCAACAACGATAAACAACAGAAATTTCCCCTAGATGTAGTAAATCTAATTCAAATCAAAAACAAAACTCGCAGACTATGGTCACTAATAAGAACACCGGAGTTAATACTATAACTTAACTTACCAATACATGTAGAATGTAAATCAACTAAAAACGTTAAAAATCAGCATTTGCAAACACTAATTTTATCACTAAACACTAACAACAAATACATTTTGCAATTAAAATGCACACACCTGTTCAGAAAGCCGAAGAGCTAGCTAATTAATTGGCATCCACATTCACCCTGAATAATACTAAACCGCACCCCAATCATCTCACAATAAACAAAACAGTAAACGAACACACTTATGATCCGCATCATAAAATACATTACACATCACCTACAGAAATAAATAAAATCATAAAATCACAACCTGTCAGGAAACCCCCGGACATGATAAAATTATCAATTGAATTTTGAAAAACCTTCCCCAAACAGCCATTGCATATTTGGCTAATATCTGTAAGTTATGCTTCAGATTTGGTCAGAATTCATTCCTTATCAACAGTTATCTAACAATCAGTGTGCTTTACACGCTTTCTAAATTATTAGAAAAAAATATATTAAACAGATTTAAAACACATCTCCACTACATGAAGGACATACCCGTGGAACAAATTGGATTCACAGAAGTGTTCACACATCATCAACTATACAGAATCACTCAAAACATCCATACGGAATTCCAAAACACCATCATACAATACCAATCTTTCTCGACATTTCCCAGGACTTCGATAGTACATGGTACCAAGCTCTCAGCTACAAAACAAAAGAAATAGACCCTCCACGCTATCTTATACAAATCATTTCCAACTTCCTCGGCCATAGAACTTTTGCCGTTACAGTTGATAACCATCGCTCTAACCCAAAAGCGGTCAAAGCAGGCCTTCCCCGAGGCACCACGTCATCGCCCGCCCTTTATAACTTGTGGGCAGCCGACCTACCAAAACATATTAAAACAAAAAAACTCCCAATTGCTGATGGCACGGCTATATATTCATCAGGTTCCACACATTTAAAAAAATACTCTTCAATTATACCACACCAAATTGCCACCTGGGCAGACGAAAATATAATTGCAATAAATCAATTGCAAAAATATTTGTCAAAAGTATCAGCAAAGATATTTTTCTTAAGACCTTACGTTCCCCCACCCCTTACAGATAAACCAAGAACCTGAACAATGGCATCCACATAATAAACCCATAAAATAGCTAGGTTTTTTCTTAGACATCCGACTCAATGGTAAAAACCATATACACAACAAAGTTATGCAAGGAAAATTAAACTAAAACCAATAATAAATAGATCAGTTAAATTATCAAACAAAACCACCTTATTGCTACACAAACGTATCATACGATCATTACTATAATATGCATGCTCAGTTTGGATCAGCGCAGCCAAATCTAATACAAAAATCTCCAAGTAATTCAAAATCAGTTCTTCCGCACCATCACAAATGCCCCATAGTACATCTCCAACGCTCAACTCCATAACGAATTCCATCTAGAGCCGATAACCAAACGCATCGTTTTCGTATCCACCCACTTTTTCCAGAACAACCCGCTAAGACTCTGCCAGAATTCAATTTACAAACCATCATCAAGAATAAATTGCCTTTCCATACATTCCTAAATAAATTCTCATATCTTGAACCAAAGTACAGATATTATAAAGATACCTCTACTGTCCTAGTAGTAATGTAAGTTGTATTTTACGATTATAGTAATATTATTGTAAGTTAATTATACGTAGATATAAGCAACTATAACAAATGTTGAGTATATGTGATCTTTGAATTTTTCTTCTTTCACTGATCTTTGTATTGTCCTATCCAAAAGAAAATAAATAAATAAATTTTAAAAATGAGTACAGAAAGCAACATGAAGTGTACGACAGAAACTTAAGACAAATCTAAATTTACATACATTTTTTTTTCTCTCCCTGACAAAAATTGCAGATACTCAATTTATTCCAAATTTCCAATTTATATTGTAAAGACTAATATTAGTTTAAAAAAGAACTTTAATTTTAATAAATGCGACATTAATATGAAATGAACTCGTGCAAGTTAGACCTCGACTACCCGATTGTTTTTTAAAATATTAAATATGTAGTGTTTCTTACCTTTAAGAAACGTTGAATACTTTCATGATAATATTTGTAATATTTTTTAATTAACCCTGTGTTCATATGGACACGCTGGTCATTACGTAATAATTTTCTACAATATATATTCTGAACTATGAATATTATAAAACTAGAATGCTACATTTATTTAAAGAAAAACTGTAAACAGTAAATTAATTGAAAAATTTTAATTTACTGCTCTCATCGGGAGTTTGGCGACATCGAAACATTCTCAACATACCTACATCACATTTTGCGCGTTTTAATGATTTGCTTGAAGGAAACCCCTGCATCTCCTCTTTCATTTCTTATTTAATTCAGCGCCAACCCTCCAATCTAGTGCCATTTGAAACACTTGATACATATGTGATAAGAGACTGGTTGGTGGCGATTCCACACCTATTTACGAACTTTCATCTTGAAACAATTTTCCTCCTCACGTCAAGCCAGGACCTTTTTACAACGCCTTCATGTTTCAGGTTTCCAGTATTGTGTTATGGTACGGCGATTAGCGATGACAATAGAGCCCAATACCATTTCTGTTTCTTATGTTTACTCTGTACATGGCAACATTCTCATCCATCCGGTCTACTTCCTCCGTGTATCTATTATATTCAGCTACGGTGTGAGGTCTCGCACAGTCATACCACCGGCCCCGACCCATGTTGATACTACAGCAACAAGGGAGTAGTGAACTCATTTGGCAACAGTAATTACGCACAATTTACGATGGAATGAAGAAAATTCCCCAACACAAATACATTAGTACCCCCTTTAAAAGAATATCCAGAACCTCTTGAAGGAATTCAATACCTTTTAAAAGCCTCTGGCGGAACAATAAAGACAAAAATAGAGTTAAAACGTTATTTTGTAACAACGATATTTGAGCACATATCTGCCCAGGGTGTCCAAGTGAAATATTTTTCATTATACAATACCAAAATAATATCTCCAAAATCTATTTTTTTAATATGTGTTGGTACATTAACGTTCTTAAATGTATTTCATGCAATTAAAAAAGAAGCAACGCTATAAAACCCACTTACTACACATCGATGTCTATGATTTTTAGCGCAAAATATGTCTATTTCAGGAAGTGATAACAAAATGCCTTACTAAATACCGTTCTAATAACAATGGGCATGGGCAAGACTTTCTTTTGTAAGCCACACGATTACAAACTTCATCATAAGAAATAATAACTCTATGAAAAAAGGACGAAATTTTGTTGATAATGCCTCTGAATATGAATACGCTGGTCAGTTAAGGGTTAGTGCATTTCTAAACACTTCTCCCTGTTTTAATATAAAAAGTCCAAGCAAGTTCACACAATTGAGCGGTGAGGTTTTGTGTTGGGCGACAGTTCCTTGAATACCTCTGATCGCAGCCCTCAGAGCACAGCGAAGCCACCGCCACTCGCAGTGATGCGTTTGCCCGTTGCTTTGACGTGACTGGGCGATTTAATATGTATGGACTCCATAGAAACTATGATGTAAACCAACATATAACTCGTTATTGCAATGAAATATAACACAAACAGGATTCTCGATTGTGAGACAGCGATCAAAGTGAAAAAAATATACTAGTTTTATTAATATTTAATATCTTATAATCAATTGATAATTTAAATTGTGCGCTCTAATTCATTAAATTATAAGCATATTGTTAATCTACTAACCGTTCAGAAACAGCTAAATACACACTAAATACTAATATCGAATCGACCTTGATAATTCGAGACAAAACCAGGTGAATTTTATTCCTTTCACTCGCAAATTAGTTTACGTTATAATTAATTCTTATCAACAATGTTATCACTTCTAACGTTACATTACTTTTCCTCCGAACTCATTAAAAACTTGCATATGGTTACTATTTGCGTAATAGCTTGCTTGTTATATAATCACGCTATTAAAAGAAAAAAGTTGAAACATTGAAAGCATATTTACGTTGTTCCCGGGTGATTTGATAATTCAGATAATGTACATTCTTTGCCTCTTTTGACAATTTGTGAAAATGAAGACACGAACCTTTCAGCACTTGTAGTTACGAAGGTGTACGTTTTTTTACATTTGCCAGGTATTTTATTGACCTGTCTTTGTGTCTCACCAACATTACGTCCACACTTAATGCAAAATACGCGTGTCCTCAGATTAAAGCGCAATAACTTCATTAACAATAAACCAAACGCGGAACAATTACGCTCCAAACCGCTCGGCGCAAAAAGATTCAAACCAACCGAGAGTGCTCGAGGCTTTTGAAATCCGCATTTCATGTAAAATCTCTGCCCGAATGAGGACAACACAAAACAACGTTGCATTTAAATCGCCCACAATTCAGTTGTGGAACGCACCGGCAGAGAGTCTGGCCCCAGCGCGCGCGCAACCGTTCGCATTGAAAGCGGCGGGCATCGCGCGCTCCAATCCGCTTAGTGATGGTCAGGACTCGGAGAAGCGACCCACGGGCGAACGACGGTCGCGCCGCCACCAATCCACGCGGCCAGCGCCGACTAGGCCTGGAGCGAAGGGATTGGCCTTGGGAATGGCTATATGGAGAGCACAGTGAGGAGAAGCGATGGGAGAGGGAGTGGAGGGGGAAGGAGGGAGGGGAGGGGAGGGGACATCTGCATTCCGACGCATCGTTTCCCCTCAACGGCCGCCTCCTCATTGCCCACCCGGCGCACTCACTATCCCCTCCCCCCCACCACAACCACCACCACGCCCCCCTTGCAAAACGGTCTCCACGCACAGCGTCCAATGCTGCAAGCCTCTGCCATCAAGGTTCACTTTCGACAGCATGCTACCACAAAGGATGCCCTAAGACCAAAACATAAAATGCCCGGCATCGTATTTAATGGTTTATTGCATCAACTTCGCACTCAGAAGTTAATTCTTTTCTCAAGTTATTGCATAAATAATAATATAAATAAATTAAACGTACTGACGTTGGGGGGTAAATCACTATTACGTCCACCTGATTAGGCGATTGTTTTTTATGGAACTTATTAACGAATCAGCATAAAATGAATGTTTTATAATAATTTTTATGCTGATTTGGATCTCCAGTAGTCATTTGGCACAAAGAGTCTTCATTCTACCTTTTTCATTCTAAGCTGCGCCAACAAAAAACGTAGGGCTTTCCTAAGCATTTTTCGTGGTATTGATATGAATTGTTCTGAAATAAATGCGTTCTTTTACATTTCTATGTTAAATAATACTGATGCTATGGTTCTCGGTTTACTTAAGGTTAATTAAAGTTAATGATACAGCTATAATAACATTAACAAATGTATCAATTACAGTAGGAAATACCATAATTTATATTATTGTTACACGAGCATGGCAACATTAATAGTTCATAGTTACCAGAGAGTAATTCATTGTACATTATTTTTGCACTTTGTAAAAGGAGCAAAAGCTATTGAGATTTAAGAGATATTGGAGGAATCAATTTTATAAGCACATTAACTTGAAAGACATTTATTGCATTTTAACGCAGTACTATTTTCAGGTAGACTTTTTAAAATAATAAGCTTTTAGTCCCGAGACGTACGTGAAAGTACATATATTTAGACATTTTTGATGAGACCTTATCTTTTCAGAGCTATTTCTATTCGGATCAAATTTCTGAAAAATGTTCAGATCAAAGTTCGTGGAATGAATGCGGCTGAGGCTTGAGGGCTTTTAAAAGGCGGATAAGTGTGTGACCCCAACATCCAAGGGATTATTAAACACTACGATGATTCCCTACTGGGGCGTCCTAATAAAATAAATTCAAATAAAATGACGGAAAGAAGAAAGGTATAAAGCGAAACTGAGATTCATAACTAGGACCATTGCTGACCGGAAGGGCAAGAGAGAGAGAGAGAGAGAGAGAGAGAGAGGGAGAGTCCTGAAGAGCGGACGTGTACGCACTGCAGTGGGCAGCGATGCGTCTCAGCGAAAGAAAAGGCCAACATCTTTACCTCTAATACTGGAAATATCGCCAGGCACAAGTATAAATAAACATTTGGCTTTCTAAAGTCTCTTTCACTAACATAAATAAGCTATATCTAATACCAACTCTAAAGAGTTTAATAATTCAAAATTCGTATTAGACCGTTTCATTTCCAAAATACTGAAATTAAAATATGCGCACATTGTTGAAAACACTTCTTTGCCTTGGCGTTGACTTCCTAAAAACATGTCACCCTCGCGTGATTGTTTGAGCCGTTTCCTACTTCATTTGTCAACGTCGGAACTTCATCGTCTCTCACTTCTCTTCCTCCATCGCACGCTGCTAACTTCTCATTGCCCGACAGTTAAGCTATTTGCACGAACAGCTGTGCGACTGATTTCCCCACTGTCTAAATTTTGAACATTTACGATTCGTAGGCCGCTAGTAATGTATGTATAAAGTAATTGCGACAGTCAGAGATTTGCATTTTGGATCTCTCAGACTGAAAAAGAAAAGTGGTCGTAGCCAGGTGAACGGGCAGTTGCTCGCTTCCACATCCTAAAAATCTTTGAATGTCAATTTTTTTAGAAAAAAATACACATGCACATGGAAGTTTGTAACAGTGAACTTTACGTTACCTTACAACTTTACGTTTCTTCATCTAATACAATACCAATCACCATCAGAACAATGTTTCAGGTTTTATAATTTGACGAATCAGCATCTTCCTCTTTTTAAATGTTATTTAAAATAAAAAAATCAGTATTAAGAACAGGAACAAGAAGTCCGATGATATGAAACTTCAGTTTGTTATTTGTAAAGAATATAGTAACTAATCGATACCACGACACTCGAGGATCAATAACATCGATCGATGGATTGATAATAATGTTTCCGGGCGTGTCAGCTGGTATGGTCATTACTTCTGTGTGTGTAGTGAATGTCATAACTCTAACGCGATGTTATGCGCCTGTAGCAAGTGAGCTCGCAGGGGATCCGCTCAGGGAAGTGGGCCAGGGGGCATCGCCCCAGCCGGGACAAGAGCGTTACGACGCGCAGGACTACTGCTGCCTTCACATTATATTCATTGGAGAACTGTAGGTATCTCCCGAACAGTGGAGTCGCCCGGTGAAATTCTTCACCAGACAGTTACAATGAATGTTACAATGAATTCGACGTAAACCCTACGACCTCCAATCATAGACATTGCAGTGGAAACAGTGGTTGCAGTAAGTCAACTCAACTCACCCATAACTTTGATTTGTTAAGTGTCTAGTAATCAATTCATATAGAGAATCGGTACTTCAGATTGTAAAACATCGACGTATGGATCTGTGCGTTTGTTTCAGTACGAGCAGAGGTTTCGAGAAGAAGGAAAAGTCTGCTTTTCAGCCTCTTCCATCTCCCCCTCCGCCCGGGGCGTTCAAACAACCGGCGCCACCGCCGCCGAAAAGGAAACGCCATTTGGCGACATAATGCGCCGCCCCCACCGCCGCCCGCAGCCAGCGCTGCGACATCGATCTCGACGTCGTCGATTGCGGAGGCGGCGGTGGAGGCGCGTAATGAGCGGCGGAGGCGGCGGCGCGCCGACAGCGACCCTGGTGGCGCCGAGCGGGCGCTCATCTGTCGCTGAGCGCCGCCCATTGTCGCGACGGGGGGCGGCTGCGCACGCGATGTCACTCGTCTGTGTGTGCTCGCGCGCGCGCGCGCGCGCGCGCGCGCGCGCGCGTGTGTGTGTGTGTGTGTGTGTGTGTGTGAAGAGGGTGTGACGTCAACGTGGCTCACTGCATTGTCGCAGAGTTGGATCGGAGAGGATCGGACCTTTGTGCACTCGAGGAGGCGTTGGGCGGGGATGTTCTAGTTTCGAGATTTATGGGACTAACATACGAATCCAAACCAAACCCCTTCCAATGATACATAAAAACACAAGGGTTTTTAAACAAAGAGTAACGATAGATGGGAAGAAGATTTGGAATGAAAAAATAATGGGTTGGAGTTCAAGAAGAAATTTGACTTAATAACTTATAACATTTTGAAAAAAAATGAAAAATTCATTTGAGAAACTTAGACAAGGGTCTCTCAGCAGCAAAAGCGCTCCTGACAAGTGTAGAAAACAGATTCTGGAGTAGCATTGGCTGTTCTGGACGGACACGTGAATACTGAAGCTGCTTCCAGTCTCATCGCATGACGTGAGCTGTGGCGTAAACTGTAACGTCAGTTTATGGTTGTATCCGAAATAGATAACAAGCATTATAATAAAAGAGCGTGTTAGATGTGAGATAAAGGTTTTGCGAGAGGAGAAACGCTGAATAAGGTTCGGAGATAGGAACGAGGCGTTGTTCGCACACACAGTTGTGGACAATGGGCTTTTGCTGCACGCAGCAGATGAACAAGGGCCAAACGCGGAGCAGTCTTCGTTGACGTGGGTGAGGGCGGAGATTCCCAAACGCTTTCACCCGGACGGGAGACTACGCCGCCGCCACTCACGTCCCTCACCCCCCCCCCCGACACCATCTTCATGACGAGCGCCCTCGCCCCGTGTGACTTCCTCCCTCACTCCAACACATTTGTGTTTATATTCTACTCCGCCTGCCCGGCCACGCATCTGTTCACGTACCTACACATCTCATCCCGGCGTTCGTGGTTCCTTCTTTCACTTCTCCCACAACACGTCAACGGAGCCCACTACGTCTTCCTTCTCCTACTCGCTGCGCGCTCTTTTCTACGTCTCCACGTATAGCAATAGTAGCAATTCATTTTTCACTAAACTTGAATAAAACTTGTATATAAATCCTATTTTTATAATTGTCAATACTATTTAGATATCGCATTCTGATAGCAGACATAGTACATAACAACGTTAGTAATGAATCTAGTTTAGTAATACTTCAGTAACGAAAACCCTATTCATCACTCATGCATAGAAACAACTCCTTCCGATTACTGTTTATTAATAGGAAACTATTATTTGGAGGGGGAGGGGGCCAAGTCGCACAATCTTCGTAAAGCGCTCGAATCAAATGTTTCCACAGGCGGCAACTTTATCGGCGGGGAACAGAAGGGGGTGCAGCCGAGAAAAGGCGACCGCACTGCCCTCTGGTGACGCCGGAGCGGAGTCGTTTGCGGCGCCGCTGCGCGCGCGAAGAAGGCCCTCGCGTGCTGTCTCTCGGCGACGACCTCCTCCTCGCTCCGACTCGCATCCGCAGCGTGTCTAATTCGAGGGAGACCTCGAAAAGCGGATAGCCGAAAATCGCTTATAAGCAGGGCGATGAAACGGAGGAGAAAGATATAAAGAAAGAGGACAAAAGCCCTTGAGACAAAATGAAAGACAATACTATCGTTCAATTGAGATACAAAGTCCAACGTCTCAATACATCCTTTATCTGTGATGTTATACGTCAGTTACATTTATACAGTTCTTGAAACTATTATAATACGTGGGCAAATTAATTACTTACAACATTACTTTCTTTATAAGACAACGTTTAAAATGCAAACTTATTTTTATTTCAAGTAATGTAGCATTCAATACATTATTTTGATTTTGCCCAGGTTGATTAATTTTAGATTTTGCGAGACTATGTTGAAAATAGTTCCCCTAACAACATCCACATGTCGGTTGGAAGTTGTCAGGACGGGGAGCCGTTGAGATGAGGGTCAAGCGGGCGATCGGTGACGCCACGATATGCAAATAAAGGCGAACCTTAGTGGCCGTTGCACTCGCCTTCGCCTTCGGCTCAGGAGGATTTGGGAAGTACAAAGTGAGTCTTTCTGTTTCCCCTTCTTCCAACAGCACCAAGGCATCATCTTTCATCCCAAATCATAGCAGCACCCTTAACTCATCCTAGGATCGTGAAAAGTATCACACTCACGAGGTGACTGCTCTACAGTGTTACGTCGACAACAGTCAGGTCAAATTCAGTCCCTGTCTCGAGAAGAGTTCTAGCGGTTCCATTTTGGTAGTTTCCTGTAATTTTCACCATCATTACCACACGAATTCCAGGGCAGTATTTTCCCAAACGCGCGCGCGATCTTCCTCTCCCCTTGCACTTACATAACATACAGAGGGAGAACAGTCGGGTGCGTACAGTCTTGGCTACTGCCCCGCTGGGGATAATACCTGAAGGGGAAAACCAAGGCTGCGTGTAGTTGGCGCCGAGTCTGACCATCCACCAGGGTACAAACACCACCACCTTCCGAGATAAAATATTCCAACACTAGCGAGACTAATGCCAAGAACAGTTGTTGTGCCCAGAAAAACAATCAATGAATCTATTGATCAATCCTAAAAGTATCTCAATTCCGTCCATCAGCAGCAGCAGTCGCCTCGTCCCGCGCGCCGCAGTGCCCCGCTTGCTCCCTGGCGGAGGCTGTTTCCCCAGCGCGGAATCGCACCCTGGACCTCCCCAGTCCACGGATTCAACGTTCACTCTTTGAGCTGCTGCCCGCATTCGCCTGGAACGCGCCAGTGCTTCTGCGCAAGCGGTTGCTTAAGGGGAACTTCCTGGACGCGAGTGAGCGAAGAATCGTCGAATAGGGCGCCGACTCTCATTTGGAATTAGCGCTTTTCGAAATAATTCCGGGTTATGTTGATACGAAAAAGCGCGGCTCATCCGGGGTTTTTAGGCACGGATAACGCTCCTATTTGTGTACATTCTGTTGGGATAATTATTCACAGCAAAACTACAAGTTAGAGAACACAATACAATGGGTTATTTATGGCAAGAAATGGTAAGAGAGGCATTTTATTTTGCGACTAGGTAAGTTCGCGACACAACGCCCATAAGCAGAATGGCACAATCTTACAAGCAAAAATAAATCACTTTCACAACATGTGTCACACACTATTTTTTTCACAGCCTTTCTTTCCTTTTATTTTAATTCAAGTTTACAAAACACTTAATTGTGAGCCATGTTACATTAAGATAGGTTGATAATTGTTTTTCTTTATTGTATTCACAGTTTTATCTGAACACTTACGCATCGTCGCTCTTTTAGCGCTGGTGCTAAGAATTAAATTTTATGTAAGCTTTGCATACTCTAACAGTAACGTTTCTTAACCAATGGCTGACTAAAAACAGAAAGAGTGTCGCTTTTATTGCCAGTTTTGTTTAGATGTTCAAAGTGTCAATTCTAAAAACATTTACATATTTCTATCATATCTCATCATTGCATCATGTTTAAAATACGTCGAAAGTAAAAGCATTCATTATTTTCGTGTGCCCCGATCTATTGAGATTCAATTTATCATAAAAATTAACATTTAAATGATTGTTTTCTAATCGTTAAACATCAGGAAGGCAAGAAAATATTTTTGCCGGCTTGACACTGCTATTTGCTTACATATTTGACATATTTCTGCATTTAGCTGCAGAATATTATTTCCTAAATGTTTCTGTCTTCCCATTTCCTATTCAGAAGATCAGCAGAAATCAGTTGTTGAGCACAGTAATATACGAATTTTATAACAAATATACACATACACACACCATGCACACGTGCGTATTTGGTTCTGGAACTTGCGTGAATGCACGCACATCCCTAACAATTGTCTCTTTAGGTATTCAAACAGAAACGTGCCATCAACTCTCACCCAGATAGCTGATCACACAACACTTTATTACCCAATAATCCAATCACTTCCCTCTTAGCTCTGCACATGCCTATTAGACGCGCTCAATTGAACTTATAACAAGCACCGCGCGATGCAATTACATTCTAACAGCATTATTTCGCAGATAAAGGAACCAGAGATAGTGAACCTTATCGAACTGTAGCAGTCATTAACGCTTAGGCACCGGACGTGTGTAAATCTCAAATAGGCCATTGCACACTGACAATCGACTCTGTTTCAAATTAAAGAGAGACTTGACAAAATCGGTATCAGCAGCTACGTAAATGACGTGTTCTGGCTTTATCGTTCGGGGAACAAAAGTAAAGATTAAAAAATAGCAGAGATATTTCAGCAAACATCAGTATGGACTTTCTACTAACGTTTTTGCAGCACTAATGTATTAAAATTAGTTGCTTGTTCAGTCTTACATATTTCGGCAGTGTTACTTTGCGGTAGGCGTACGTCAAAACCAACTCGATTGTTCTCAATATTCAAGTTGAAAATGATATAATGGGTTCAATGTTTTAAGTTTTCATTAATTTGTACTAAAAATGTTGTACGGAGCTCGTACAAAAGTGTTTCATCAACTGATTTCAAAATGGGTACGCCAAAGGCTTTTCACGTAACCAACAGCTACGTGAACAGTGTGGTTATTAGTGACCACTTTGATTCCCTTTAAATTTCAGCTTCACATCGCAATGCTTTGCACAAACCGAATTCGAACTGACTTCTACCAACACTTCTCATAAAACTGTCTATGGTAATGGGCTGTGGTAATACTTTGAGAACAAACTGAAATTGATTTATTGTGACAAAATAGCATGAGCACAAGTACGAAAATGAACTTAATGACCAAAAGCGCACGACGAGAAAAGGAATGAACTTACAAGTTTCCCATCTGAAGGAGGGGTGTAAACTCACGCGGGAAATGAGGTTATAGATTTATAGCGGAGCGGCACGAACTGGCGGGCGCAGAAACTCCTCTCGCGCTACGAATGAGCTGTCGACGAAATATCTTCCTGACTACGTTACGTTTCCTCCGCCCCCTTCCCACCCTTCATCTCGTCTTGGACACGACTCTACCTAATTGAACGTTAATTAAACAACTGCGTAAAAAATTAACAATATTAGTTAATACAAATAGTTTTCTATTATGTCGCAAGAATCGTTATCGAATATTAATAATACTTCCTACAATAAAAGCAGATTTCGTAAAAAATAAAGTTCAACAATTCAATTATTTTAATATTGAACAGTTCTGAGAACCACGTGCTAGTCATATCGCTTTGCAAGCAAAGAAAAATCTATCTAAAAAATAAAGTACAATTTATTATATTAATATCTGCTCTAAATTTAACTTAACTGTAGCAATATTTTTGTTTCTTCGCTCATATTTCATTGTTATTAGTTTTGATTTTTTACTCGTGTATAACGCACGGATTGCTATAGAGTAGCAATAACTATAAATTGTCGGTAGGGGATAAAATTAAGCTGATAAATCACATATTTCCGCCTCTATATTTAGGAGTTCGAATGGAGCTCGCATTTCCTCGTATCAATTCTTCCTGAGCTACAGTCCCACAGTCGGCATTTGACATCGACGTCTTTTATGCGACTCCTTCCTTCCGATGTCGTCATGGTTTAGAATGCCACGTGGCCAGCAACACAAAATGCTATTGCTTCAAATCGATTCCTCTGCCACACTTATTGGAGGAATTGATTCTACCACGGAGTGCTTTGACCGAATCCAGTGACAAGAGAGGGAAAAATATTCTTAGACCACTGTTATACAAGGGTTGGGGCTTCAGTCATGGCAACTAATGTTTTGTAAGAAAATGAGCACAGATGGGAAATGTGAAACATGTCCATTAAGAACAAGACATAAACCAAGTGCATGTGCATTTAACGTCATCAAAATCGCCTTTCTCATATATATATATATATATATATATATATATATATATATATATATATATATATAAAGATTTTGAAATGACTACTAGTTTCTGGTTCCAAAAAAGGTTAGAATATACGAGTTCCCAACATTCCAAAAGCTTTACACCGCATTCGCCCGGTTAGCCAGGCGCTCGATAACCGCACTGCTCTGTTGGCCCTCACACTCACAGGTCATGTGTTCGCAAAGTATTTATCTTCCAAAATGCAAAAAACAGGACATTTTAAACTTCCTTTCCAAGAAATATAATTACATTCATATTATGTCATTAATGTTTTTTTTTTCTTCGAAAGTTTATTTAAAACCTTGATGAATGTTAACAACGAAGCTCTTCAATATTCAGTCTTTACGGCCTGTCCGTCTATATCCCTTTGATGACTCCACTCGCTTAAAAATGTTTATAAACATTCGGATGATATTTTCATTCTCGTAGAAGTTCTTGAGGGAAGAGTAAATATTTGGTTTTATTCATCATGCAAACGGATAGCATGAGCCACATCTGGGAACCAGAGAAAATGAGAAAAGGATTTGCTTGGAAGGAAAGGCCTTTAAATGCATTTTATTAATAACCAAGGGAGGTATTTCTCTTGGTTTGATTCATCGAATTGCTCGTAATCTGCTGACCGACGAGATATCCGTTATTCTGTGACAGTAAGATCGTTTCATGGCACTCTAATTGTAGGATTCTGTAAAACAAATTAGCGTAGTTTCTAGAACCAGTTTGCCCTGATCATTTTACTTAATAAAATTCATGATTTAAAGCGTAAAATCTTCATTTGTTTCTTCTTATTGAGTTGGTATATAGAACGTGTGTGATTTGTTAAGAAACAGCAAAGTATTGGACCAAGAAAATGGTGATTTAGTATTCTAAGTTATACTAAATTGTTACTGTAAAAATATTGAATGAACACCAGTGTTGGTGAAAACAATGCACGATTATATAACTCATTTTACCCCGACGTTTCAATTGAAAAATAGAGTGCAATTCGTATAAAATGTTTCCATCAAAAAGTTTAGGGAAAAGAAATGGAAACTATTTCTAAAGATATTTGGCGTTAAAATGTATTTCCAATGGATATGGTTGTTAAGTGTTAACTTTATTCATATATGTATGATTGATTGTTTTACGAGTATAAAGACCTGATCAGATCATTCCTCACATCCATCAACACATTGTTCCAGTGAGACAAAAATCAAAAATACTCTCGCAAAGCATTTCGCGCATCGAGACAAAGTTACCAAAATTCCATTTCTGTATTGGAAGCCTCTGAAAAACGAAAGCAAAACGTACAATGGAAGTTGGCTGTACAAGACACAGGGCAACGGGCGGAATATTTCGTGTTCCAGCGCCGCACACACGCGGGGTGGCGGAGAGGGGAAGCTCCGAGCAGTGCCCGTTGCTGCCCCGGCAAAAGAGCCCAAAATGCCGCCATTCCGTGGGAGGAAGGAGTAGGTGGGGCAGCGAAGGGAAGGAGGGCACGGGAAGAGAGAGGGTCAGGGGGGTGAGAAAGACGGGAAAAGATAAAAGAGACGACGATGTAGTGGAGACGGAAAGTCGCGGTGTCTCCAGCTACTTAACTTCTCTGACGTCACAGGCACTGGTTAAGAAGCGCGGCTACAACCACAATTACAATGACTACAAAGTCGGTATAAAGCAATAATGGAAGAAGTGTGGTAAACAATGCTAGATGCCTGAAGGAGGGAAACCGCAGGAGGTAAAGGAAACTGCGCTACTCGTGAAGAAAACAAACGAGAGATGATGAATGGTAAATGTGGCAATTCATTTGCAAGTAAGAAAGATTGTGACCGAGAGCATGAGGGCTGTTAACGCTCGGAGGAAGGCATTTAGTTGTCTTAGGGGGCGAGGAGGCAGCGACGCCCCGCGCAGCCCCAGCGCCGATGAGAGCCGGACGCCCTCCCTCTCCTTCCCCCTGCCCCTGCCCCTGCCCTCTCTCCCGCGGCCACAGCAACTCCCACAACTGCCCCTTTTATCCCCAATACTTAAATAATATCCACAATTCTTTAATTGGAGGTAAGACGTATACTGCTTTTTAACATTTACACCATTTTGTCCAGTCTCATGTAACCATTAACGTTTACAGACTTACTTAATTTAAAGCGTGTTCTGAAACTGCTTCACCTCTGTTTCTTTTCCTGTCTCAGAAAAAGGCACGAAAAGTGAACAATGTGGCAAAATATCCTTCAAACTGACCTGATACCAAATACAACTGCGATGGTTTTGAAACTGAAATAATAAGAAAATGTTCTCGCAAACAACATCAAAATGCCAGTTTTGCTTAATTCTTCATTCTTCATATTCGTGTATTAGAAGCATATGGCTTTTTCATGTCGAAATGTATCGGTAATTCCAATTTTAAAACCAGATGCCCCTTTTTAACCACCAGACAACAGAGTAACCGCAAGCATATGGTGAATAAAAAATATTGTAGTGTCATATTAATCAAAATAAGCTTTTCTCTGGAATAGCAACTTTTCAAATATGTGAATTCTACAGAAATTCTGCAATGGTTATTTTCAAATATAAGAGCTCATCTTATCTTTGGTGGTCATAAACATTTGAATGACTGTTTCGTGTTTTCGGGCGCGTCAACTGATGTCTGTCAGTCCCGTAAGCTCTTATCAGAGATACGGAAGAAGACAGCGCCATACATAGGGTCCGTACATAACCCACTGTCAAGGTAATGCTCTGGCATTCGCCTAGTTTTGACTGCAGAAACTATGCAACACTACAGACGTTAGAACAACCGCTTTCATCAATAGTGAACCTACCACTTATTTAAAAGTCGATGCTGATGGTTCCCTTGTAACAACATGATACTTAGTGAGGGTCTTTTGGTCTTATTTAATTCGAATCAGATCGTTCGATATCAGTTGACTGCTGACAAATTGCAGAAACAAACCTCTGAATTTTGTCCTACGACGCGTGTCCCATGTTCCAATGTCCAAAAGGTTCAATAAGTAAAACTCACCTCCAACAAAGCACACAAGAACAAATTAAAACGTTATCAGGCGTAAAATAAAATTTTAAATGTAGAAAATATTGAATGTAAATAACATGAAAATACAAAATAAAATATTGTGACGTTTTTCAGTGGTGAATTAAAAAACAGATAATATTTTAACAAATAATTTTATTTTGTTTTTTAATGATACACTAAAATACTTTGTTTATATGCAGATAGGTTGCACAATCCTTGTATTCGTGAGTTTTTTTTATTTCCTTACACACGACTCCGGTCTCTTAATTATGTATTTACACTGTTCACTTCTACACTATCGCACTGTTCAATGCACCGATCAAAGACCACGGCGCTGATCACGGTCCTCTGCACTGCTCTTAACCTGAATGCACACTTCACAGCTCAGCTTCCACTGCAGACTTCAGACTGCGGCGGCCGCCGGCACTAGAGTTATACCTGACTGGCACCTGCCTGGAGCTATCCGCAACTTGCGTCGTACTTCTACGCGACTCGCGAATAACCCGGAACCGTCCAGTTCGGGGTGCCAGCAGATGACGCAATATTCGTTAGAAAATAAACTTCATAAACACACTCTAAAATCGATAGCACTGAAGGTGACTAACATAAGCGTCTGCCGTCTTCAACACAGTTATTACTCTTACTGAAGAGTTTTGTGACGGGTGCTCAAATGAATTCGCTGACACATTACTCCGATGCGCCAACGCGCGTTCTGCGACGTGCGTTGAACAGCACAGGCAAACTGCCCCTGCGCGACACAAACAGATCTCATCTATCAGTTGTATCGCCACATCTCACCTGTATAGTTTAGTCTGGCCCGTATACACGATTAAAATGTTACGGGATTTTCCGTTCAACCAGCCACCACGAAACTAGCGAATAGGCAAGCTGACGGCCTGGAAGAAAACGTTTTTCACATACGCGTTGTTTTCAACTAGTAATCCATCCCATTTAGACATTTTAATTCCTGGGGATTATCTTAGAGCAGAGCATTGGGGACTTCACTTGCTGCTTCCTAACAGCCGTTTCGCCCAGTTGATCCACGCCCCTCGCTGATTGCGCCGTCGCAACTAAGTTGATAAGTCTCGCGTGCTGCGTCAACAACGCAGAGCGGCGGTCGACATTAATAATTAGCTTCCCGGCGGCCGCGACAAAGCTATAAACACGCACTGGCAGTTGCAAGTTCTTAGGGAATTGCTATGGTAAACACCGTCGCCGCTGCTAGCGCTGCGGGCGGAGGGCGCCGGCAATTCCGCGAACGAAGTTTGTGCAAGGATCTCGCGAGACGAGGTGGTAGCGGGGAGCTGAAGGGAAGGAGTGGAGGGGCAGGGCGGGGCGGGGATGTTGGTCGGGGGAGAGTGACACTGCAAGGGTGAGTGGGGATTCTCAAAAATTCAGAGTTCAACAAAAAAACTTACTTGGAACAGTGTTATTACTGTAATTGCAAAACAAGTTTGGAGGTGGGTATGATATTTTTTACAAGCTGCATTAACTACATGCAGAAATTACACGAAAACTACTTGTTTTGTCGAAACGTACTGCTCATTCCATACCACGCAACACATACCCTACAGTCCCTGGCCAAATTATTAGACGCACTCCAAATTTTTAACAAAATGTTAAGTTTTGAAGTCTCTCACTGCAGTACATTACATCTGGCATTGTTACTAATCAATCAATAAAAACAAAGCTTCTTTTTCTAATTATTAACACATTATTTGTCATTATGTACCATTGTTGTGACACTTCATTGTTGCTTAGACGCACAAATTACAAGAGTTGAGTAGAACAAGCGGTGAATGAGTAGGGTGTTGTTGCATGAAGATGGTTTTTCCATTTATTAGTTTGTGAATTAGGTATAGCCGTGTTTATTTAAAAATTGTGAATTGTTGTACACGAAAAACTGGTATTTTTGAAAAAAAATAATGCGAAAGGCAAGTGATTTGTCTTATTGGAAGATCGCAGCAGTGAAAGCTTTTGTAGACTCAGAAAATTATTCAAATCGTGAGTTATCTCGAAAGTTGAACGTATCCGAGACATCTATTTGGCGAATTAAGAAAAAAAATTGTACTTGGTGAAGAATTATCCCCACGAAGGAAGAACACATGTGGACGGAAGAGAATATTTTCACCAAGATCTGAGAGATGTTTGAGGAAGATTAGCCATGAAAACTTGTTTGCTACTACTAAACAAATTAAATTTAAATTTGAAAGTAGTGGAATCTATGTATCTGAAAGGTCAGTAAGGCGTACACTACTACGAATGAATTTTAAAGCTTGTAGACCAGCCCACAAACCCAGATTAACAGCTGGTATGAAAGAAAAACGTCTTGCATGGGCTAAGAACCTTGAGAATAAAGATTTGGACTTCTGGAAATCGGCTTTTAGTGCTTTTTTATTAGTATAAATGGCTACCAAAATTAATTCTAATGTCATTTACTTGTATTTAAGGTTTGTTTTAGCAACGAATGCACTTTCAAAATTCTAGCAAACAAGCATCAATTTGTGAGAAGGCGCCCTGGTGAAACGTATCATTCAGATTGTGTCATCCAGATTGTGAAACATTCAGTCAAGGCAATGATTTGCTCAGTGATCATTGGCAAAGGCACGGGGTGTCTGTACTTGGTTAAGGGCATCATGAAACAAGACCAGAACAAGCAAGTATTGGAGAAACGACTGCTGCCTCAACTACAGGAATGGTTCTCCAATGGAGAATCATTTGATTTTATGCAATATGGGGCTCCATGTCATACTGCTCGAACAGTTCGATCATGTTTGTGTGAGAAAAATGTTCGTGTGTTACCATGGTCAGGAAATTCACCAGATATGAACCCAATAGAAAATGTTTGGGAGCTCATAAAGAGGGAAGACGCAAATTAAGAAATAACAACAAAAATTCGCCTCCTTGAAAATAATTCAAGTCTGGTACCATCATCCAGAGTTGCAAGAAACTGTCCAGGCATGCATTAATATCATACCAAAAAGAATTAAAGCTCTAATAGCCGCCAAAGGTGGCCTAACAAAGTATTAAAGATATACATGTGCATGGAGATTCTTTATGAAAATTAGTTTATATATTAAAGTGACAGTCATAATTTTGCATATGATATTTTATTATTATTTATCTTGTTTCTATCGTAAGTATTCAATTATTACTTATGTATTTCGTTAGAAATAAAAAAAATACATTTTCCGTTACAAATACCTGAATTTTATTGAAAATTTGGGGTGCGTCTAATAATATGGCCAGGGACTGTATGTCCCTATTCCCATATCTCTATTCCCAACCTAGTCTCTCACGACTCCCATTCACCCACTTCTCCTTGCTTTCATCTCTACCTTCTCCGTAGTACCATCCCGCTACTCTGTTGGAAGAACACGTGTGGGAACGGGGGGTAAAAATGTCAAATTTGATTGTGAACAGAAACCGTTGAAATCAAGTCAGACTCACAAAACTGCAGAAAGTATTAAAAAACATGACTTTACAGTAGTTAGTATCACACTAACAATTATTAATAATCAACATCAATAAGCTGTTTTTACGATCCCAGACTGCACAAGATGGGACCAACGAAAGTGCCCTGCCTCGCTGAATGGGCCTGCAGGAGAAGCGGGCGTGACCTGCAGGCGCTGCATCGAAGGCGTCGGAGGTGGCGTAGGAAGGGGAAGGGAAATTAGATCCCCGCCATTTCCTCCCCTGTGATTGGCTTAAGGTCCCGGGCAGGCCGAAGGCTCCGGGGGCAACAGACGGCGAAAGGCAGTCCTTTCTATTGACTGGTGACGCCTCCGGGGACGATAAGCGACAGTCCAGCGCCCTGTGCCAGCAGCCACAGGGACTTTCTGCGCATAGAGTATTCACTGGCCGTCAACAGCCTTTTCAACCAAACACATGAAAGAGGCACAGATTTAAATCTCGCGGCTCACACAAGACGCGTTATTTCTCATTACCGTAAAACAAAAACGACAGGGTAACGCCCACAAATTAAAGTTAAACTCCTAAAAGTTCAAGTTAAATTTATACAAGCGCGACGTTAAAACACCAGAAAAAATGTTTGCAATCCGCAAATATTTTCCACCCGTTGGTATTTGAACTCTTGCCCTTAAATTTACCAAATGTTGAGCACGTCTACTAACCTATTTGTTCAGGACGAATAATAACAATTAAACGCTTTAAAAAGAAATTTGAACAAGTTTAACACCTCAACAGAAGTTTTCATGTCCATATTTAAAGAGCTAAATTTTGAACACCAGACAATACATTAAAACCAAAATATATCTTCAATTCAGGCTAGAAACATCAACCAAATAGCTTCGTCCACGTCGGAAAAGAGAATAAATAATTTTCTTTTCTAACTGTGCAAATAGCTGGAGCAAGAAGATACATTTTAAACAAATATCTTTATAAAGACACACACCACGTCCACTTGATAATCAAAGTTTCACTGTGAACACCGCAAGTCTCCTTGCGGTTACTACTCGTAGCATTCATTCAGTCGAATGGAAGGCGATACGCATTCCCCACCCCGTCCGCCGAGTACTTCGTGAGCAGCTGATTGCGAAGTGGGCCTAAAAGAGGCCCTTGGGGAACGCCGCGCTGATTGTTCGCGCTTCCTTTGAGTGCCGGCCTTCCTTTGTTGCGTCGTCTCCGCCCCCGCGGCCGGGGGAGGAAACGGCGCTCGTCGGACCGGGTGAGGGCCACGCATAAACGCAACTCGCAACTCGCTCATTGCGACCGCAACCCTTGCTCTACGGTGCCACGTACGTTTGCTTTACTCACGTGATCGCCATGAGTTTTAAGAGTGTGGGGCAGTATCAAGGTATACCACACCAGTTATTTGGGCAACAATACTGTTCACGCACGCACATGGCGTACAACCGCTCGCGCCGCCCCCTCCCCTCTCTCCCCGGCCACCGGGACCCGCCACCCATTCTTCCCAGCGTCTGCCCTTTCTCTTTGGCCATTGCCTGCTAATCGGTCTCTTTGACACCGCACCGCCGGCCTTCTACCCTCCTTCAAAACACTTGACCGCATGCGCGTTTTACGACCACTCATTTGCGCCTCGCGCGATGTACAGCCACCCCCAGCCAGCGGCGCGGCCGTCCGGGCGGCCCGACCGTGGTCTTCTAGATGATTTCGGCGGCCTTTCGCACGGTGGCCCACTCCACTTTAGACCAGCCCCCTCCGCGACGCCTCCGGTAGCAACCCCCGCTCCTGGGAGTGGCGGGTTCTATACATCTGTGTGCACCACCGCGCCCCAGCAGAAGGCAGACTCAGATTTAGACATGTGAAGGCGAGACACGTGTGGACGGGACTTGTGAGAGGAGCGGAGCGGACGGCGAGGTTAGCATTCAGGGCCGCAGGCTGCCCACACCGCCGATGGTCGGGGTAGGGCCGCCCATCTCGGCACTTGTGTTCGGGGAGATCACAGCGTTCGCTCAGAGGCGCACTGTGCGCGCTCAGCGACCTCCGCGCAGCGAGTGCCACGCCCCGGCGACAATTGAGGTGAGCTCAACATCTTCTTTAGCGCAGGTACCTGTTTCTGCCTCCCAAGTGTCTAGGCAAAATGCTCAAGCTCACATTTGGAAATAGAACATTAATCAGCATTATTTGAATTGAACAGTTCTAATCCGTATCAAGAATCATTTATTGAATTTCGTCATTTTAATTGCATCTGTTAATTTTACAATTATCAGCTGTAAATTACTCTTTAAATTTTAGATTTAGTTTTTATTAGGAATTCACTGCTCGGGACCGGAACGCATTTGTATACTGTACATTTATAATTCTTTTGTTTTGATATCCTTTCTTAGATTGTAAGTTTATATTTTATAAATTCTAGAGGCATTATTAATTAAACTAATATATAAGCTATCCGCTTTGTCATTCATCATTCGGCCGATCCTTCATTTCCTGGTACGAAATGGTCCTCCACCCATTTATTTTAGTAGCCCTCTGGCTACATCGTGTGAGCTTCCGGAGGCCGATATGTGTGTGTGCTGTGCGCGCCTATAGCCATCTGTACGTCGACGCTGTTGGCTCAGCATCGTGCGTGGCGCCGTGTGAGAGGTGGGTACCAGGTGAGGACCGTGTCTGCACGTGCTCGCACGACACGGATGCGCGGTGCGCATACAATAAATGAAACAGTTTAAGAAACTAGATATTAACATTTACAAAGAGAGGAGACTGGCTGGGAGTGGTATGACTAATCTTGTAACTGCATCCACATCCACTCTACATCTTTAAGAATCTGACTGGAAGCATTCAACATCCAGTTGCAAAGACTACAACCACGACATAACATTACATATTGTGGTGGCACACAGATACCACCAACCGAGGCCTCTAAACACAAGCAAAAGTTTATTAAATTATTAAGAGATTTCGTCAGCTCTAAAGAAATATTTTTCTACGCTTTAAAGCGAGTTCTTTCTTACTTTGCGCCCAGCACCCCGCCCCTCAGAGCACTTGCAACTGAACTCAACCTAGTGTCCGAATTTCATCACCATCTAGTCTCGCCCTGTACATTCTGCTGGTGAGGGTCGTTACTTTCAGCTGCCTCAAGCGCTGACTACTGTTTCTCCCGCGGGTGGAAGCGGAAGGCTGCTGTCTCCCGTTTGTCTCTCACGGAGCCGAAGCGCCCTCAACAAGAAGAATCGACGGTCTTAAATCGATGATAGCTTTATAGTCTCCTCTCTCTCTCTCTCTCTCTCTCTCTCTCTCTCTCGCCTCCGCCCGTCATCTCCCCGGCGCCAGCCAGGATATTCTCACCTGCGCCCCGCGGCGAAATAGAAAATTAATTTCTCCGTGATGAAACCGCTTTCGCCTCGATGGGTCTCCGTCCTTATCTGCAGCACACTTCAAATCGCTTCGCCGTACCTGTTGCCGTTCACTCCACCAGGAACGAAAAGTCGGTTCCTCCGATATTATAGCAACTTCGTGGTTCACTTCCAAGGAATTATGTAATAGATAATTTAATACACTTAGAAAATACATTAAAAACTTTTCACCCGTTCTAATTCTTTAAATAAGATATATTTAACGCAAATAAATTGGGTGTAATACATAACATTAATGAACATGCCTAAGCCATTGTTTTTTTGGATCCAAAAAATAAAATACAAAATCAAAATCGAAATTGTAATGTTGAACAAAATACTGTTGACAAAATATTGAAAAATAAGCTACATAAATATAATATACCTTGAAGAAACAACTGCAATTGAAATTTCGCCCAATACTTGTTCAATTTCTTCAAGACACCTAAAAAACCATTGAAGTGTGATCCCCCAGTGCAGCCACTCGCTGTGGTCGGGGTGGGGTGGGGGGGAGCTGGGGAACAGGGTCGTGCGAGGCTCCGAACCTCTGCCCCACCTGCAAATGCGCCGCCGCACTTCTTCAACCGAATCCAATCCAAATAGGATTTTTACTTTTCCCTCCCTGGCCCTCGCAGCCGGGCTTCATCTTCCAACTTCAGCGCACTCTTCCCCACTCGGAACGCGCTTAGACGCGATTTCCCTCTGTCCCCCTCCCCCGCCTCCCCTCCGCCCACGCGGATGCGGCGCGGACGGCCAGCCCGCTTCCGCTTCATTTAACCGCTTTCTCGCCCGATTACCCGCCCGCTTCCCTCAGCTTCTCCGCAGCCCCGCCAGGCCGCGCTGATTGTTGTGTGCTGAGCGTAGAGAGCGCTCGCGCTTCCGGGGCCATTTCAAGCACCTCCACATGCGACAGTTCTCTATTTGGGAAAGGCACTGGGCACACAAGTACCTTTGACTGAAACGACGCTATTTTACGCTTCTCGCTAACAACTTTTGTAGTTAACTAATAAGAATAAATACACAATATATCGTCGTAAACTCGAATTATATGAGGAAGAGCACCCAAACCTTCACTTCCGTTGTTACGTTGGAGGCGATTGTAGGGGACGGCCGTCCAGACTGCTTTTGGAGTATTTGGGAGGGAGGCGGCTGACTGGGCTTCAAAAATACCGTGCGCGACAAGTTGCTATGATCACGAGGTGCAGTAAAGTTTACATGGCGGGCTGTTGCCTGTCCTCTCGTTGGAACACGTCATCCAACACCTACTGTAATTCACTTCTCCGTTCGAAGCATCACGCCAGCGACGCAGCACTCACGTCGGGAAGAGTCTATGTTGTCGACTCATTCTCCGCCATGAGTGTAGTTAGGACATGTTCGTGTGTGTATGTGTGAGGAGAGAGGATAGCACAAACAGTTGTTTTTCAATAACTAAACTAAATTGTAATTTTAGCTGTTTTTCTCCAACTTTTGTTTCTGCACTTATAAATTGAAACGTGAAAAAATACTATTCAGCTGAAATATGCCGATAAGATAGGGAAATGAAATGAGATAAAGACATAAATAATAAATAGAATGAAATTGGAGAACTGAGAAACAAAGAACATTAGAAAATCACCAAGACGAGATAAATGCCCAAGAAAGAATAAACTATTAAAGATAATATAAGATAATATCATAAAAAATTAGACTGGAGAGAATATGTTTCCAAATTAGTTTTTTACATTTAAAACATGAGCATAACATGCTTTTAAAAAGTAAATTATTTTACCACTCATCGAACCTAGAAAGGCTTAAAATGAAAAGGAATATTCTTCACCTACAATGAACCTGCGAAAGGCAAGACGTTAAAGAATCAATGACCGAAATTCGCAAAAGCGTGCGCGGCGTCCCGAATCCTCGCAAAAGAAGTTTATTAGCCGCTCGCGAGGAGACCGAAGTGGCGGTGGCAGCGAGAGGAAGAGCACCGCAGACTGCAAGGGATTACGCGAAGGGATAAATCGGGCGGAGATCTTTCTGGAGGCGCAGTGGGAGGGGCGCGGCTTATCGCGCTCGGCCCCCGAAACGCGGCGCTGCTGTTCCGCCCTCGCCCTCTGCCTTCTTCCTCCCGCCACCGCCAGAGGCCGCGGAGCCTGGAGGGCGGCGATCAGTGCTCTAAGGGTGGCTCTTGATGATGATGATGTGGTTGGAATGATTGGTAGATTACATTGCATGGTGCGGCAACAGGCACAAGGAGTCGTCACGGTGTCATTACTTCGCTAACACGTGATCCCGCCCACATCTACTCGACTGTTTGCAGGTGTTCCCATCTGGGTATCACCACATGCGGGCCATCGCTTCACCCGGAACCAGCTCTAAGCTTCCACTGATCTCTCGAAAAGTATGGCAGTATTGAATATATACCATTTCTCCCTTTCGCTACATCTCTGCCGCTCCACGCCCCCACCCCCCCTCGCTCTGCCCTGCTCCGCCCTCTCCATTCAATATTCCTTACCTTCCGCCTCCGCCCTCCCTTCGCCCACGAAATTTTGCCTCGCGCCCCCCCGCCCCTCGAGCGCTGTTCAGCGGAGGTTACGAGAACGACGCCTCAGGGGAAGGGGGCGGTTGGGGAAATAAGTTACGCACCAACCCCAGAGTGTGACGCGTATTTTAAACACTTTAGTTAGCATTACGTTGTAGAGCACCAAAGCAAGGGAGTTAGGGAAATGACGATTTCCTCCGCCTGTGCGGTCGAAGTTTGCGTCGGGGGCGCGGAGGCTCGGGCTCTCTCGTTTGCGACAGGGGTGCGCCTGGGGCGACGCCACCGACTCCCTGGGAAATGCGCCCCCGACACCCCAGCGCGTCTATTCACCGCTGCGATTGCCGGAGCTCGGGGGACGCCGAGATTTCAACCGAATTTCGGGAAGCCAAACGGCCCGCGATGAGGACACCGCGTGATGCGCCTGCCAATCGGTCTTTCTGATGAAGGGGCGGCAGCGTGCAGTCATTCTAATGTAGGAAACGAGAGCGAGAGGTTCAGATTCCGAGGGGGTGGGTGAGAGCCAGGAAAATTTCTTTTGTGTCTGGTCTTAACCTTAAAATAATATTTCCGTTCTACAATTAGGAAACCTAAAATTAAGAAACAAAATGTACTTTTGGAAGAGATTGATGCTAGCAGGCAAATTCAAATATCTAGCCACTACAAAACCTACCGGCATCAACAATAGCCTTCATAAATATTAGATACATATATTTAAAAAAACTTAATTTAATATACATTTATTATAAAAAAACACTAATACGCGAAAATTCAAGCTGATCTGTCGCACCACTGATTTAAATTGTTTTGAAAGAGTAGTTTTTGACCAGTCGTCCAGTTGTAATTCTGTTTGCGGTAGTTCGGCAAATGTTATATTAAAGAGGTAGATTAAAGTTTCTTGAAAAAATATTTTTAATAAACACATTTTGTCTGCATTCTGAGTCAAAGGTCTTATATACAATGTGCATTACAATGCCGTAGGGTTGAAATTAATTATCATTGTGAAAACACTTTCTTTGTAAATAAATCAAAAGTATATTAGGATTTGATTAGTAAGAAAGGGATTCTTTTTCAAATTTGTATGATGCTTAATCAAACGTGTGCCAAGATGAAAATTCTGAGGATCTTCCTCATACTTTATAAGCTGAGCGCGGCAACGTAATTTTAACTTTAAGGTTTCAAGACATAACTTATTCCCTCTTTATTCTTCAGGTACTTTCCTAAAGAATATTTTTCGACAGGTATTGCTTGCTCTACTGTTTTCGTTCGCTCAACACAGGCCAGCAGTGCTCTGAACACCGCTCTAGCAAAATCGTGTTTCTCTTTAGGGCAAGAAATCGGTGCGTTGGACTGGCGGCGGTGGCGCGGCGGGCGGACGAAATTCGCACTGCGCCGCCTCAGGAGGCGAGAGAATGCGCTCGGCGCATAACTCGTTGCTTACGAGTGGAATTTCCGACGTTCTGGAGCATTCACCGCTTTTTATGCGCCTTCGGCCGGAAGCGCTCTCTTTTTTCTCCCTTTCCCTCGCGGCGCCGGAAGTGCGGAGTTGTTTCCCTCCCCGGGTCCTCTTTCGCAGCGGAGAATCACACCCACGCGGATTAAAGATCTCGCATTATCACTGTCTACATGAAATGCTCCGACGCCTACTTTGGTTCATTTGATTTCAAGCTTATATACTCGACGTGGGCAGGGCATTGCTTTCCACTATCTGTGAGATATGAAGGGAATGACCGTCTCAGATAGCTCGGCGATAACAACCCTTGTCGCTGACCGGAAGGTCCTACGTTGCAAGACTCGATGGTGGCCATTGTCAACACCATTTACCCTATCCAAAGGGCTGGGTCGAATTAAGCCAGTGTCTGGGAAGAATTCTAGCGGTTGGCTGCTCTGGCAGTTGACTTGTTCGATCAGAAGAATTCCAGAGCAGAGGGAACGGATGACGCGCAATTTTTCCTTTTCTACCCCTTTTCCCTCATGTCTCCTCACAAACATCGTCTCACTAGCATATACATTCTCTACAGCACCAAACCCTTCGGGGGCGTATACACCGTCCCGTCTAGAGCTGAACTGTTAAAATCAACCCTATAATCACTCAGTATTATCCACTTGGAGAACCAAAAATACAGCGGCAAAAATAAGCCAAGCGGAACACTACATCAACTGGCAAATCCAGAGTAGAGAGGAAGAGAGCCTGTACTCAGAAATAAAATAAATCACGTGATAACTATTCACAATTAGAAATAAGAACTTATTCATTTTAGGAACCGGACTAATCGGAAAAACATCAATATTTTTTGTTGATCAGTAAAGTTTCAAACATTGAAGTAACGATTCATTGGATTTCATAATTCATGAATTTAATTTAATTACATTTAATTTTTTATTGTACAAGAGATAGTAATAATAAAAATAAAAAGTTTTGTAAAAATGCAATTCAATTGTCACTAACTTTACATTCAAAAATTTCAGGTGGTGTGTTCCACTCCTTTTAGTATTTTCTCTGTTGTGATTGTTCTACCCTCATTAATATTACCAATATTACTATTACTAAAGCAATCAATAATTTACTAGATAAAAACGTCTGCAACAAGTTGACAACCGCACAAGTAAAACTCTAGTTAATTATTCGCATATAATTGACCAAATGTTTGGGGCCGAGAGAGAATACAACCAAAAATCGAAAAAGGAAAAAAAAATAATAAGCGATGTGCGAACAGAGTGATATCAATGCGTTGAAACTCAAATCTCTTTCTCGATTTCGTTCATGCAGTAGCTGAAATATGAATTTTGACTATTTTCTGGGCAGTCATGCATAAATAATTTCAGTTTTCCATAATATCAGACTATTTAAAATTGAAAACGAGCAATGAAGAAGCTCAATATCATCCCTATATTCATTTTATTCTCTACCTTCTACTATCAATATAAAAATGCGCAAGAAATATAATAACAGTATTTTAACATATAAAAGTACAACAATCATTTTTTGTCTGTGTAATAATCTGCAAACTTCTATATTTTTTCTTTAACCCTGTTTGATGAAGGATTGGAATCTAATTCCCTATCCAGCTTTAGCACACTATCGGGGATTCATTTGGTGGTGTTTAAAAAATTGTTAAATACATCATTTGTTATTAGTACATTATATAAAGAGAGATGATGACTATTAACATCGAGGAATATACCGATGATAAAACAATTAAATTTACATTTTATGTTTTCAGGAGACTCACCAAATGACACAGCAGCTGAGCACAACAGTAGCACAGAAAAGAGTAGCAACGCAGCAAGCTGATGTTCATACCTGGAACAGAGACAAAAAAATAAAGCATGAGTTAGGGAATCAAAAACGTAATTTAAATTTTACAAGAAACAGATTACAGCAGTAATATAAAAAATCGAAAACAACACACTAAAATGAGTTCTAATATTCGTCATTATTTTCATCTCACCGGTCGAGAAGCAGTCATTCCACAACATGGCGACCTTCAGTTTGAAGCACATTGAGATAATTTTTCTATTTTATTTCACACTAAATATCGTAATCTCCTTACGAATATCACTTTAATAATTATATAATAACTATTTCAATCACATTAAAAATAAGATTACCTGCTTATCGAAAAGTAATACAGCTCGAAACAAATCTTTTACACCGCCCGAAACTTCCACCTGCGAGAAGACTGGGCGTCGTCCGAAATCTAACGGCGCATCAGGAGTTCGAAGGGGAAATGCGTTCGAAATCTGCGCCAATCACAGATCACGTTGTTTGCTCATGCGCAGAGAGCAACTCCCTCGGCTGGTGACGGAGCTCCCCCCTCCCTCCCTCCGGCAACTGTTTCTGAACAGCTGACGCTCGCGGTCGGCCGCCTCCCGCTCAAGGCCATCTGCACACCGGAGAAGGAGTTGGGCGAAACTGAACGCCACAGAACTCAATGGTTTTTATAGAAAGATCGATACTATTTCACCAACAAGAAGAATCTGATTTATTACGCATAGCATTTTGCACAATACAATGCTTGTTTGCGTAATATTAGAAAAACGTTTTGGATTTTACAACCGAGTATCATTATGTATTGAAGTCCATCTACTTGTAAAATAATCATACGGATAATGGAAAAAGTGATCGTATACTAACAATGATCAAGTCAAGGCTACACCGAGGTGGAAACTTCTCATAGTGTAAAACAAGGAACTAAAGATTGTGTTAAGTATAAGACAAGAATTAATACTGAATTCGAGGTAGAGTTTACGGAAAACTTATCTAAATAATTAATATCTAAAAAGGGAACACAATGCAACCCAATGCGTGAAGACTAGGCTCAGAAAGTAATCATACAGTCAAAGTAGTGGAGCAAGTGTCAGGGAGTTCGCCACGTGTGCTCCGGGCAGAGAGTATCTCCTCAACGGCGCCTGTGGGTGGACGGGGTTGGGGTGGGGTGGGGTCGAAATTGAAATGTAAACCTGGTGGCGTCGGCGCAAACGACGTCGCGCGCTCCGATCGTGCGTTTTATGGTTCCGCCCCGTCCCAGATGCCACACACACACAGACACACACACACACACAGACACACACACACACACTCACACACACACACACGGGGAGGAGATGTCAACGTCCTACCGCCTCTACTAGGCGGCGGAGGAAATGAGGGCTAGCGAAGGGTGGAGTGGGGAAAGGAAGAAAATGCAATGGCAGACAGACAAAGGTTCGATTACTTTAGAGGGCAGGACGAGGAACAGGAATGGAGGAATGAAATTTGAATGTGGAAGGCGAGGGTTGAGAAACTCAGAGAAGGCGGAGTAGAGAGTTTCGCAACCAATCGAACATTTAATAAGATGCTATGATTTGCCTATCGAACAAAATTTTATTCATTTTATAAAAAATCCGATGCGCTATAACGTTCGCTTAAATTTCACTATTCGCCCTGAGAATGGTGATAGACATGTTGGAGATTAGTCAATAGGAGCTCATGCGTAACTTAAACGCTTTTTTTTAACATTACCTACATTACGAAACCGATGATTGTACAGATCAATAGAGACTATGGAATACTAGCTCACCTGTTCAAATTACTATTAATATGGCGTCTATCTTAGTTTCGTAAAGTTTGAAGTTATTCCATTAAAGTTGATAACAGTAATGGAAGGTATAAGAGAGTATAATACGATTTTAAACGTGGCTAGAAATTTGGGCCACAGAGGTAAAATAATGAGCCTCGAAGGCTAATTTTCACGAGCGAGTTAAATCTATTTGCACTCGAGTGTTGTTCATTATTTTTATCCATTACAACCGTTATTCTCAATGTACCTGACAACATACACAATATTTCTGGTCATTTGTGAATTAAAACATTTAATTTCATTATTAGGCGTTTTCAATCCCTTCAAAAATTCGTACGAAAAACTACACAAAAAGTACTTACTTATCCTCGAAAACAAGACAGCAAACAATGAAATGGATAATACAATAAGAAGTATAATACAAAATGTGATGAGACGTGGAAAATGTAGCGAAGAATACAATACATTTTTTGCAAAATTCTTTAATTTTAGAATAATTGACAATTTCAAGAAAACAAAATGAGAATAACTTGCCGGGAGGTAGAGATGAGAGGAAGTGAGCGGGAGGGTGGGAGGGAGGGAGGGAGGGAGGATGAGCGAGGGTGCGGGCATAAGAGTGAAGTAAGCATGAGCGAGAAAGGGGGCGTCGGGTAGCGGGGGTTCAGCCTCTCAAAGGGCAGAGGAAGTAAGACAGGGTCTGAGATGAGAGGGGAAAGTGCAAGGTCCTAAAGTCAGGAGAAGAACCTGGGCCGCGGCAGTAGTGGAGGCGTAGAGAGGCAGCAGGGACCACAGGGATGAAGATAAAACATGGAAAGAATCGAAGCTAAAGGAAGGAAGGAGACGGAGGGGAAGAAGGAGCATTTGAGAGAGAGAGAGAGGGAGGGAAAGAGAGAATCAGAAAATATTTTGGTTCAATACGGAACGAAGACAATCCAAAGGATCTTCGGTAGCGAGAACGTGGCGGTAGGAAGACAGGACGGTCCGACAGGAAGCAGGCGGCGATCCAGGGTGTGAAGAGACCCGAGAAGCGAGAGACGGTGAGGAGACGCGGTGAAGAATCCAAGCGCGGAACTGGCGGGGTGGCAACATATTTACATTTAGCACGAGGAGGTAAGGTGGGTATAGGGGAAGGGGAGGAAGTGGACGGCTGAGAAGAGAGGAGGGTCGAGGAGTGTGGAGGAGAGGTCGTGGGGGTGTAGCGAAGAATCACATCAGAGGGTTGGAGGGTGGGGGCCATACTTTCATTTGGCGCGGGGGAGGATAAGGTGGGTGGGGTGGAGAGGAAGTGGCGGGGTGAGAAGAGAGAGGAGGGTCGAGGAGTGCTGAGGGGAGGTCGCGGTAGCACAGCGAAGAATCGTATAGGAGGGTTGGAGGGTGAGGGTCATACTTTCATTTGGCGCGGGGGAGGGGAGGTCCGGACTGCGCGAAGCGGAGATCAGCCAGCGAGGGGTGAGAAGCCTTGACCCACTTTGCAGCCCATTTGGAGCTGTGCGCCGCAATTGGAGCCGCCGGCCGACGCAGGTGGCAGAGGCTCAGGCGGAGGACGGCGCGGCACCCCACAAGGGCCTCACGCAGGTCCCCTATGCGCTGCTCCTCCTCTCCACTGGCAGCGGTGAACGCTCGAAACCACGGAGAGACCTAGCTCATGCTCAGCCCCTGCCTCTGGAATATTTCTAGTGCCCGGCTGCTCCCTTCGCGATTTCTCACATAAATGCCAGGCGAATGCCGGAACAGTGCTTCCGTATCAAATGGACCGTCAACCGCGTGAGACCATTCCTTCCTCCTCCTTGTCCTCTCCTTCTGTGTACGTATTCACACTTACACATTATCAAAGAGTCGTGTTCAATAGAATTCCAGATAAGGAAATGAACAACATTACTATCCACAAAATTTTTAAAAACCAACGTATATTTCTTTTTAAACTGAAAAAAATTCTCGGATCAAAATAATGGAACAAAATGTTCTCTATTCTGATGAAGGCATTAAATAAATTTCATTCAGAATGGGAAACGTGTTGTTATGTGAATTTGAAGTAATTAATTCAATTCAGTAATTTCCTCTTTGCGAACGATTTGAATATTATTGGCAATAAAGAAACTGTAAATAGTACAATATCAGATATTTCAAATTGGTCACGTTATTACAAATTAATAGTAAATGAAAAGAAAACGGTTTCAATGCAATATTTCATTACCAATAATGAGCTCTATACTCTGTTGAAAATGAATGAAAAGAAACGAACCAAGATAAATAATATTGTCAAAAAACATCCCTGTTTCGTTTCATTCCAATAAAATATTATTTATTGGTTTTTTATAACAAAACATTTCCATTCTCTTTCCGGTTTCAGTTTGAAACTGTTTTAAATGTTATTTTAATTTTAGGTTTTCCCAACGACTATATTTTATTCTTTAGTAACTTTAAAAATCATGATAATGGTAAAGAACCTCCACATATGAATTTGCTTGTCGATTCGCTTCCCCGTCTGTGTATAATCGATATGTGATTTTAAAAGAGAAAACAATAACGAAATATCTTCTCTCAAAAAGTCAGACGTCAGTAGTTTTCTCTGAGAGTAACCTTTCTAAACGTGAACCCAAACGAATTGATGGAAATTATGATGATCTCTTTAACCACCGAAAGCGTTGCCTTCGCAGTTTCAGCTGGTTCCCGTTGCATCTAGGTGTACAACCATCAGATGGAATGACTGACGCGTATATTTCAATGATTAAAAATTATTTTGTAGGTTCAGTTTCATTTCCTGTTTGATGATCTGGTCAAACAATTTGTATGATATCAAGTGCGTCATTACTTCAATAAATTAATTTCTTATTAAAACGAGAAAATATTTTCATAAAATGACATTCATCAACTTTAGTTGGATTTAGGAATGAGAGTGAGGTATGCAATATAATGTGTTTTCTACAGTACTTTAGAAAATCATTTATGCTACATCGTTTGAGTGGAAAGTAGGTCACATGCAAAATTTATAGAATAAAACACTGCATGAAAAATATCTCCGCATCGGAACATGTGTCACCGACAGATGGATATTCATGGGGTAGCAGACCGGGGAGCGCGCGCGGCGAAGTAACCCTCTGTGACAGTGGCAGTGATGGTCAGAGCTGCGTGACGCCCGGGCTCCCACTGAACACGCTGGCCACAGAGCCTAGTCATTTAATACCGTCTCTGAATAAATGGTATTCATTTATGGGCAATTTGGATGAGTCGAAAATGATACACGTTTGCCTATGAACGCACTGAAAATGGAAAAATTTGTTTTATTTAATTCAGTTATATAAAGTTTTGTATAATTCTATTGTATCAATTTTTTATTAAATTGACAACCAGTAAGATTTTTTGCTATTTTGCAATATACGAAAATGAATGTTTAGTACTAATAACATCATTTATTTAAAACACACGTTTTAATTCTACAACCAGCAAATAACGGATTCAACTACAGACAAAAAATAACGATTACGAATAATATGTGTGAAAAACAAGGTCAATTTCTTCTCTATGTTATCAATGGTGTGTCGTTCAATTTGTTTCGTAATACATATTCTCAAAACGAGAAATCATATGAATAAGAAATACTACATAGATCTTAAAGCAGAAAACCGCACTCCTCCTCATTAGATTCTCTCATTGTATTTGTACTTCTTAGCGGACGGCGACCGTTAAAATGTGTGACGCACAGCGGTCGTTAAGGGCAGCTTTATATCTCTGTTTGGTAAATTTCGTGGTAGTAGCAGATATCTTGTGGTAATCCATAATGTGGTGAAGGAAATAATTTCTACTAAAGTTTCTTTAGTAAACTTTTGTGGAGATTATTTCCTTTACCCTATCTCTGTTGTATGTTGATGTACACTGCAGTATTCCAAAACAAAAGAACTATGTGCTTTGATAAGTATTTAAATGTAAAAAGTTTTACTGGCTTCTTTCAAATTCATAATAAACATACATTTTAAACTTACTCCAGTTCTCCTCCTCATCAGTTAGGGCATTGAAAGCTGCATGAAGAAGTATCGACTATTAGGTTTGTTTTCCATTGATTGACCTGATTGATTAGGTCGTAACTTCTCATGAAAATGCCGGAAAAGGAGCGTCCACAGTCGTCGGTTTTTATTTGCTTAAAAACATAGTTTAGAGAAATTTCTTAAAACTGTGTAGATATCCGCGGAAAGTGATGGGTTTCTACCGGAAGACCAAAGAGGGGCGACCTAACCCCCCATTTGTTTCGCTAGTCGGACCGGATGAGTCAGGCCCTATACAATTCTTCTTGATGCGGCCCCATAAGAGCATAGCAGGGGGCGGGGGGAGGCGAGGGGCAATAGATGGGCTCAGCCCCGCCTCTGACTGGAGAAAGTTTCTACCCCGACCACGACCACCTCCCGCTGCTCCGCTAGCGAAGTTCATCAGCGCAAGTTATTCTTAATTACTTACTTTCAAAATACGACACACACACGCACACACTGATAGCATCCAACTTGTGCGCGAGTTTGCGGCCTATTTGATTGATGGTAACGTTTCTTCGAGGAATTTAATTGAGCGCAAAAGTAGTAATTAGATGGAAACCTATTTACGAAACTGTTCTTGGAACTTGCTTCTCTTGAGGAAACGGAGTGCGCTACTCTTTAAGTAGAAAGTCGAAGTTCCTTGAATTCTTTTATCTTGTTCCTTTCTATTGTCGTTCCTTTGTTATCTTTTTATTTCTTGCTCATTTAACTACGTCCCTAATTTTACTTTCACAGCAATTTCGTTGTACCTTTTGCAGACCTGTAATGTTTCTTTTCATGTCAGGTGCAGTAAATATCGTTGCAAATTGAGCTTTTCCAATTTCTATTACTCTTGTTGGTATAGTTTCTAGGATATATTTCTGATTATGTGAGATGTGTGTCTTGATTAACAGTCTTCAGTTCACTATAAGAGAATGACCTTTAAATAACCGTTAAAATTGCAACTACTTATATTTTATTAGCATATTAATTTAGTTTTGTTTTAGTACATCATCTGATATCCAAGAGAAACCGAAACCGCTTAAGTTTATCCTATTGCGCTAACTTCGTTCTGTTACTTATAATAATAACAATAACAATAATAATAATAATAATAATAATAATAATACTTATTCTTGTCTCTTTAACCTCTTTCTCATACGCACATGCTATGCACTAGCACGCGTGTGGGGAGACCTGTCTGGAGTTTACTAACAAAAGTCTGCCGGAGCAATGCCCTAGGGGTGGGGTCATGTAGAACACTTGCAGGAAGTTCGGCACCGAATCACACGTTGTGACGAGATGGGGACGCAGCTCCCAAGCTGTAGAATGCCCTACACTTCCGGGAGTATTTACTGTAGTAGTAGACAAGGGGGGGGGGGTTTGTAGTGACTAGTGTTTCACCTTGTTCCTGATCAAAGCCCTTCAATTGTAAACGTATCGGACGGTGCAAAGGAGATTCGCAAATTCCTCCCCACCGTCGCCAGCAGCGAGCTGCCTTGACGCTTCACGCTCGCAGCGCAGGGCAGGGGACACGCGCATTCTCCCCCCCCCCTCCGCACCCGCAATTCCCTCTTCCTGACACTGCTTTCCCTCCACATGGCTCCTGCTCCAGGTGGGCTAGGACAATTCACACTTTCTCGCATTATTTGTGACTTTAGAATTTTTGAAAATTCAGAGTGTTCGGAAAATTCGGAGAGTTCAAACGAAGCCGACACCATTTTCAAGCAGGTTTGCTCTAACTAATGAAATACAAAGCAAAAACCAGAGCCAGTTTTTAGGAAACATTTTCACTGAATTTATTTCAAGCAAAAATTACGCTCTCAATAAATAATATTACAAGTATATATTATACTATATGACTATTTTTACGGCTCGAGTCCATTACTTCTAGGCTGTCCGGGTGACGCCGCGTCGTTTGCAGATAGGCCGACGTTTCGCCTGTCATGTCGCAGGCTTCTTCGTCACTACCCTGAAGAAGCCGTGCCAATCATGCAAATCAGACGAATAGGAGAGTCGTAAAGTGAAATTTACGAAAACACCTCGCCTCCTCTCCTTCCTCTTCTGCGCCGTTGCGTCACCCACCCGCCCATTTTGGGCCCTCTGTCAGCGCGGTGGCACGGCCAGGCCCGGCGGTTAAAGCGGTGCTACGTCTAAGAATAATTTTTAGTCTGCAAATAATTCAGCAATTAAAAAATAACAGTATTTTTTTTAGCTTCATGGGTACTGGCCTGCGATGACGCAGTTATTCTCGTATTAACAAATAACACAGTTGACACCCTTATAATCATATTCTTCTCCTCTACTCCAAGGATGGGTTCATGACCTGTTTTAGCTTCTACCAATTTCATTTCTATAACGATCTGCCTCTGTGTTTTCTCCTGCGTTGTACACATAAACGCTTGCTTTAGAATCCGTGTCTGTCCCATGTATCGAAGTCATTCCTCACTTCACTCACTGAAGTCAGAAAGATAGTATTTTGCCATTGATTGCTCGAACAATTAATTTTCATTTTATTTCGCGTCGCGCTTCTGGCCTGCAGTCCTATGGTGAGAGAGACAACTCGCATAGTCGAGGCTTGCGAGCACAACCGCATGGGTGGACAAATGAGCATCAACACGAAGACTTCATTCGTTATCGAATCCCGCCAAGCGATTTTCGCCGCTAACTTATATATCGCTAGTTCTCGTGACAGTGCCTCCCGCGCTCAAGAATCGCCAGTCTGCAAACACATTCGTTATTTTTATTTTGGTCGTGTAAAACGAATTCCGCAGGCTAGGTGCATTCCGAGAGCTGCGCCCAGACTTACACCCGCTCTCGGGCACTTGAATCGCAACGCCCGCATTGGCCCGAACTTCCCAACCGTTTGTTCTGTGTACAGACCGTGTCAGTATATAACTATTCAATTATAATTGAACTAAAAATATAGGAATATTTTGATTCTCTACGAAAATCTCAATGTGTGTTTGTGAGAGAGAGTGTGCGTGTGTGTGTTATTTGCTTGCAATAGATCGAAAATGAAAACTGTATCTGCTGTTATTTGCTTGCAATAGATCGAAAAATATTTATTTACGAAATATGTAATGTAATTTCATCCATTTCTTTAAGAGATCAAATCGTACAAAGAGAAATATCAAGATTGTAGGAAGATAAACCATGGAACTCTACAATATACCGATGAAGCAGCAATCCTGGTGCCAGCGTGATTATCCCTTCTCCCTTGCGCTCGAGCAAGCAGTATATTTTCTGGAACATTTGGATTTTTTCATCTAGATCTACTTCTGTTAAACAGGTTCTATTATTTTAAAAATATTTAAAATGACCAACTGGCCACATGTCATACTTTTCAAGAAGTGCGTATAATGTTTTTCCGAAAATGTCATCACTTTGGTCTTTGTATTTGAATTGTTTAAATAATATCCTTTGTGATTTTGATAAAATTAATAAACAGACTTTGTAAAATATCTTATCTTTTAGGATCAAAATTATATTTGTATGAAAGTTCATAAATATTACGCAATCAAGTTTCGGTCGTTTAGGATCTGCCGCACATTTTTCCAGCATGTTATCTCTAGATGCAAAAAGACGAAATACAGTGAGAACTGTTGGGTTGCTATAAATAATCTAGTGAATACATGATATAGTTACCATAGGACAAAGTGAATGAGAAACGAAATTAAAGAAAGTTTACAATTCTGTCTAAAGATGAAAAAGGTCTCGTGCACACACACAGGGAGCGACTGACAGACGGACAGAGTGACTGACGGACGGGCTCACTGATGGACGGACGGACTAACAGATGGACGGACTGACGGATGGACGGACTGACGGATGGACGGACTGACGGATTGACGGACTGACGGATGGACGGTCTGACGGATGGACGGACTGACGGATGGACGGACTGACGGATGGACGGACTGACGGATGGACGGACTGACGGATGAACGGATTGACGGATTGACGGACTGACAGACTAACGGACGGACAGATTATCTGACAGACGGACTGACAGACTGACGGACAGACAGACAGACGGACGGACGGATCGCCTGACGGACGGACTGACTGACGGACGGACTAACGGGCTTATTGACGGGCGAACTGACGCACTGACCGACGGTCAGACGGACGGATGGACTGACTGACGGTCGGACTAACGATCGGCCTGACGGCCGGCCGGCTGGCCTCACGGACGGACGGTAGGCTTAAAAAACGGACGGTCGGCCTGACGGACGGACGGTCGGACTGATAGCAAGCTGTCCGGCCTCACGGACGGACGGTCGGCAAAGAGAACGGACGGTCGGCCTGACGGACGGACAGTCGGCCTGACGGACAGATAGTCGGCCTGACGGACGGACGGTCGACCTGACGGACGGGCTGTCGGCCTGACGGACGGACGGTCGACCTGACGGACGGGCAGTCGGCCTGACAGACGGACGGTCTAACTGACGGACGGACGGTCTAACTGACGGACGGACGGGGTTCCTGACGGACGAACAGTCGGCCTGACGGACGAACGGTCAACCTGACGGAAGGACGGTCGGCCTGACGGACGAACGGTCTAACTGACGGAAGGACAGTCGGCCTGACGGACGGACTGTCGACCTGACGAACCGACAGTCGGCCTGACGGACGGACTGTCGACCTGACGAACCGACAGTCGCCTTGACGGAAGGACGGTCGACCTGACGGACGAACTGAGTGATAAACTGACGGACAGACGGACTGACGGACGCACTGACGGACGGAAAAACTGACAAACGGACGGAATGACGGACGGACGGACGAATTGTCAAACGCACTGACTGACGGAAGCACTGACAGAAGAACTCATGGAAGGACTGACTGACTTACAGACAAAAAAGTCAAAATAGTAAAAAAAATATTCAAAATACTCAAGATAATCGCGATACTCAGATCAACTTGTTGGACGGATCCGTCAGTTATTCGACTTCGACTTGCAGGGTCGATCCCCCACTTGATCGACTTGTAGGGTCGATCCCCCACTTGATCGACTTGTAGGGTCCATCCCCCACTTGCTCGACTTGCAGGGTCCCATACCTCCAACTTGCTCGACTTGCAGGGTCCATCCCCCATTGCTCGATTGCAGGGGTCCATCCCCCACTTGCCTGACTTGCAGGGTTCCATTCCCCACTTGCTCGATTGCAGGGTCTTCCCCACTTGCTCGATCTGCACAGTGGTCCATCCCGCTTGCTCTGCGACTTGCAGGTCATCCCACTTGCCTCGACTTGCAGGGTCTTCCCCATTGCTTCGACTTGCATAGGGTCATCCCACTTGATTCGACTTGCAGGGTCCATCCACATTGCTCGACTTGCAGGGTCAATCCCCACTTGCTCGACTTAGCGGGTCCATCCCCACTTGCTCGACTTGCAGGGTCCATCCCCATTGCTCTGACTTGCAGGGTCCACCCACTTGCTCGATTGCAGGGTCATCCCCCACTTGCTCGACTTGCAGGTCCATCCACTTTGTCGACTTGCAGGTCCATCCCACGCACTTTGGCTCGACTTGTCAGGGCATCCCCCACTTGCTCGACTTGCAGGCCTTCCCCACTTGCCTCGATTGCAAGGGTCCATCCCATTTGCTCGACCTGAGGGTCATCCCATGTGTCTGACTTGCGGGTCCATCCCCCACTGCTCGACTTGCAGGGTCCATCCCCCACTTGCTCGACTTGCAGGTCCATCCCCCACTTTCGCTCGACTTGCGGGTCCATCCCCCTCCTTGCTCCGACTTGCAGGGTCCATCCCTTCTCGACTTGCGGGTCCCCCATTGCTCGACTTGCAGGGTCCATCCCCACATTGCTCGACTTGCAGGGTCATCCCCCACTTGCTCGACTTGCAGGGTCATCCCCCATTGCTCGACTGCAGGGTCCATCCCCCACTTGCTCGACTTGCAGGGTCCATCCCACTGCTCGACTTGCAGGGGTCAACCCACTGCTCGACTTGCAGGTCCATCCCTTGCTCGACTTGCAGGTCATCCCACTTGCTCGAACGGTTGCAGGGTCCATCCCCCTTGCTGACTTGCAGGCCACTTGCTCGACTTGCAAGGGTCCATCCCCACTTGCTCGACTTGCAGGTCCATCCCCAACTTGCTCGACTTGCAGGGTCCATCCCCACTTGCTCGAACTTGCAGGGTACATCCCCACTTGCTCGACTTGCAGGGTCCATCCCCACTTGCTCGACTTGCAGGTCCATCCCATTCTCGACTTGCAGGTCCATCCACATCTGAGGTCACCCCTTGCATCGCCTGCAGGGTCCATCCCCCACTTGAACTGCTAGGGGGGGGGGAGGGGGTGGGGTGCAGTGGGTGTCCATTCCTCCCACCTATGTAGGGCCTCGCACTTGCTCCTGTATCCTTCCACTGCTTCTACTGCAAGGGTCCATCCAGGCTCATTGCTCGACTGCGTCCACCTTTGATCGACTGTGCGGCATCCCCACTCTGCTCGGCTGCAGGGTCCATCCATTGCATGCAGCACCCAGCTGTCGCTTCAGGGTCATCCCCACCTTGCTCGACTTGCAGGGTCCATCTCTCCACTTGCTCTCACTTGCAGTCGTCCATCCCCCACTTGCCCTGACTGCTAGGGTCCATCCCCCATTGCTCACGTACTCAGGGTCGATCCCCCAGTGCTCGACTATGCAGGTCCATCCTTCACACACTTCGATGCTTGCAGGGCCCATTCCCATTTCGACTTGCAGGTCCATCCCCCCAACTGCTCGACTTGCACGGGTCATCCGCCACTTTGTCGATTGCAGGTCTCATCCCCACTTCGCTCGACTTGCAGGGTCCTCCCTAATATTTGGCTCGACTTGCAGGGTCCCATCCCACTTGCTCGACTTCGCAGTCCCGCCACTTCTCACGCATGTGCTCCCTCACGACTTGCAGCGGTCCCATCCCCATTGCTCGCTTGCGCAGGGTCATCCCCAGTTGCTCGACATGCTGTCAAATCCCGCACTGTGCGACTTGCAGGTCCATCCCCACTTCTCGACTTGCAGGGTCCAATCCCCACTTGCTCGACTTTGCGGGTCCATCCCCACTTGCTCGACTTGCAAGCCCCACGCATGCCACGTCTCATCCCCCACTTGCTCGCTTTGCAGGACCATCCATGCTCGACTCAGGTCCTCCCCACTCGCTCGACTTGCAGCGTCATCCCCCACTCGCTCGACTTGCAGGGTCCATCCTCCCACTGCTCAACTTGCCAGGGTCTCCCCACTTGCTCGACCTTGCAGTGTCCTCCGCCGACTGCTCGACTTGCAGGTCCTCCCCCACTGCTCGACTTGCCAGTCGCATTCCCCCACTTGTCGACTTGCAACGGGTCATCCCACGCTGACCTGCAGCCCCTTCTCGACTTGCCAGGGTCCAATCCTCCCCCACTTGCTCGACTTAGCAGGGTCATCCCCACTTGCTCGACTTGCAGGTCCATCCCCCCTTGCTCGATCTTTGCAGGTCATCCCCCACTTGCCATGCATCCTCCGCACTCTCGGGCTCCTCCCTCCACTTGCTCGATCTGCAGGGTCCATCCCCTTGCTCGATCTTGCCAGGGTCATCCCCCATATGCTCGACTTGCAGGGTTCCATCCCCCACTTGCTCGTGATCCTCGCATGACGCGGTCCACCCCCACTTGGACTGCGGGCACCCCTTGGGCTGCATGGGTCCATCCCCCACTTGCTCGACTTGCGCTAGGGTCATCCCCACATTGGCTCGACTGCTAGGGTCCCATCCCACTTGCCTCCGCTTCAGGTCCATCCACTTGCTCGATCTTGCAGGGTCCATCCCCACTTGCTCTGACTTGGTCAGGGTATCCCGAACTTGCTTCGAGCTTGCAGGGTCCATCCCCACTTGATCGACTTGCTGGGTCGACCCTTCACATGATTCCATCATAGTTGGCTCAACTAGGTTCATAGTTCGTTCAAGAAGGATCATGGTTGGGTCAACAAGGATCATGGTTGGGTCAACAAGGATCATGGTTGGGTCAACATGGAACAAGGTTGGCTCAACAAGGATCACGGTTGGTTTAACAAACATCATGGTTGGCTCATCAAGTGTATTGGTTGGCTCAACAAGGATATTGGTTGGCTCAACAAGGATATTGGTTGGCTCAACAAAGATATTGGTTGGCTCAACAAAGATATTGGTTAGCGCAACAGGAATATTGGTTATCTCAACAAGGATATTGGTTGGCTCAAAATGGTTATTTGTTAGCTCAACAGGGATATTGATTGGCTCAACAAGGATATTTGTTGGCTCAATCTAATATATTGGTTGGCTCTAGAAAGATCATGGTTTGTGTCAACAAGGATTTTGGTTGGCTCAACAAGGATATTGGTTGGCTAAAAAAGGATCATGGTTAGCCCACAAGTGTATTGGTTGTCTCAACAAGGATATTGGTTGGCTAAAAAAGGATCATGGTTAGCCAACAAGTGTATTGGTTGGTTTGAATAGGATAATGGTTGGCTCGAGGACGATCATGGTTGGCTTTAAAAGAATATTGGATGGCTTAACAAGGATATTGGTTGGCTCAAAATGGCTTTTGGTTGGCTCAAAATGGTAATGGTTGGCTCAGCAAAGGTATAGTTTGGCTCTACAAAGATATTTGTTGGCTTAACTAATATATTGGTCATTGCTCAAGAAGGATTATGGTTGGTTTAACAAGGATCATTATTGGCTTAACAAGAATCCTGGTTGGCAAGAAGAATTCCATTTCCTGCAATTTAACATGCACCGCATTCACGAGACTAATCACCATACATCAAAGCTTTCTAATAAATGAACCTTTTAGATTAGTGTGAGTGGAAATGCCTTTAAGAAACATTGTTCGATTTTAAATCGTAACTCTAAAGACAAATAGATGTTCAAAGAAATGTATGCACGAAAACCGAACTAAATAAAACAGTAGGAAAATTATCGTACATTTACTACTTATTGACATTCTCGACGTTAGAAATGTTAACTCAAATTGTTGAATATTTCTTGCGCCAGTATAAGCCTACCGAACATTTTCATCCACGACAGACACACCTTCTCATCCGCACAAAATACCGACCCACAGTCACAGCGCACACAGACCGACAGACACAGGCACACAGACCAACAGACACAGGCACACAGACCGACAGACACACAGACCGGCAGAAACACAGACCGGCAGACACACAGACCGGTAGAAACACAGAACATTCCCGTCCTTCCACTCGGCGAAACGAGGCAAGTGAGGGAATCGGGGAAGGTTGCTCGACAAGTTGTTATTATTAATATTCTTATTATTAATATGTACAATGGAGTCCTGGTATTTCTTTCTTTTGAAACATTATATTTCTCTACAAAGAAAGCAAATGACCAGACGAAAGTCAGAAAACTGCGGGGATATCAGCCCAGACCAAGACAAGATAAAGAAAGGTTTATTCAAGAAAAAAGTGAAGAAGTGGAAGAACAAAACAACAAATGGAGATCGTAAGAAATTTCCCAGATCATCCGAAATATGACCACGGACTTTAAACCAATAATGGCGAATGTTAAGAACGAGAACGACAAAATAAAAACTAAAGAAGAGATCACGAAAAGATGGGAAGAATTCGAAGAAGTTGATAAGGGCTTACAAATAGAGTAGTGTATAAATATAGAAGATTACGGATAAGAACCTGAGATCGAAGAAATTAATTGGGCGACAAAATAACTGAAAAATGGGAAGTCCCCGGCTGTAAATAATATTCCAATCGAACTATTCAAAGGTACAGAGGAAGAAATCTTGGCGAAACTAACACAATTATGCAATGTGATCTGGAAAATAAAACAGTGAACAATATATTTGCAACGCACTATAATTATTCCATTACCAAAGAAAGGAGACAGCCGAGATTGTGCAAGTAACACAATTGCATGAATACCGTGTAATTCAGTCAATCGGCAAAAAGTCATCCCTCGGCAAAAGAAAAAAAAGGATTTTAAAAATGTCACAATAAACAATTCACATTGAAAGAAACCTCGTTTTCTATCTACTCTGGAATGTTGCGTAGATTGCATTAAGTCGCGTAAGCGTTAGAGTAAAGCGTTAGAATAAGATCATACTCACAGAAAAATATTTCCTTCGTTTTTAAACTCTTTTGAATGTTCTATATTATTTGTATCATTGTGTCCGATATGTCACGAAAGAGTCACGTCTAACTGGTTTTGCATACTGCAATTTCTACAGATAACTTTTTCTAGAAAATCCACTTTTTACACAACAAAGAAAATGGGAGGGAAAACACGCTCCAAATGCAAGCAAACGTCTAGGAGTGTTCCAATTGCTTCATTACCCTTTATTCATTTACGTAGTCTGTATGAAATGACTTACCAGGAATTATTTATTCCCTTTAAAATTATACAAATATAACAAATTTATTTTATATCAAAATAACTTACCAAATAAGCTGGGATAAGTCATGATTCATACTATCGTATTTCGATGCTTGTTGCGGCGTTGGAGTCTGGATACAGCTCGCCAGACCGCTATTTTACTTTTTTAAAATTTGAAGTCGTAGGCTTCCTCGGCCAGACACATGTGCATGATCTTGGCTGTCCGGGTGACGTCGCGTCGAAGATTGTTGCCGACGTTTTGACCATCTTGTTGTGGTCTTACCATGTCCATACCATCTTATGTATGGGAATACTAACCCTGAGAAAGACCACGACAAAATAGTCGAAACCTCGGCATAACAGCCTTCGACGCGACGTCACCCGGACAGCCAAGATCATGCATTTTTTTAAATTTGTCCGAAAGTACAAAAACATTTTAAAAATTAGCTTCGGCTATTTTACTTGGGTAAAGAGATTCACCAGATGAACTCTTTAAAGCAGATAAACGTCGTTTTGAGATCAAAAATCGAATTGTAGGATAAAAGAGCTCGTGCGTATACTCCGCTCATTTTTACGGTATTTGACAACGGATGATCTTATGCCAAGGTGGAGTGATAATAGAAGACCTTAGAAGTAAAATATATCTAAAAGAAGATGTGAGGAGATGGAATAATTCTGATATTTACACAATTGGTTCCTTTTAAAAAAATAGTTAAAAATCGGAATCAATATTTTGAGTAATGCATCAAAAAATTTTAAAATGGTATTCGAAGGAAGACGGAAATATGTGAAAAAGATAGTTATGTTTAGATGAAAAGATAGTTAGACCGTTTATCTCGGTCTGTAATAGTAGTATAGAACCTCTAGTTTGATATCCGTGGAAAAATAGATTAAGATGCAAAGTGACGAACGCATAAACCGAGTGTGTGGCTTGCGTGTCCCCCAAGTACCGCCTCCTCCGACGGGGCTGGCCGCACGACGCCGGGCCTGGCCGTGCCACCGCGCTGACAGAGGGCCCACAACGGGCGGGTGGGTGACGCAACGGTGCAGAAGGGGAAGTGGGGGGGGGGGCGAGGTCTTTTCGTAATTTTCACTTTACGACGCTCCTATTCTTCCGATTTGCATGATTGTCACGGCATTGGATTCAGGAAGCATGTCGCCATCGCGCTATAAGGCCACATTTTTAAATTTGTTCCCGCACGTTTGAGAACTAATTTCAAATTCGCGTTTTTGCTAGATTTTTGAAAAAAGGTCATCGTAGCGTAAATTTTATTTTAAAAAGGCATCAAATGCCGTTTACAAATAGAAAATGGAACCATTGGTTCAGACGTCATCAGTAAAGTAAATTCCCCTGTGATAGTGCTGCGATCTATTGAATTTTCTTACAAGTATTTTTCGGTGCATTTAACCTTAAATAAACTTTATCGTCGAACAATACAAGACACTTAAATACGGTGGAGCACTCATTTAAGCTGAAATCTTTGTAATTTAGCAATATGTTAAAATTCGATTTGTGGCACCTTCCTAGTACAACTATAATATTAAAATCAAATTTTTCCTTTATTGAAGTCTGTGATTCCAAGATATATTTTTGTAATACAGCCATGTACAGTTTTTTGAAAGTATGATCTGTTTTTGCGCAATTCTACATGAAAAATAGGCAGTATGGTTTTTATAACATATTTTAAACAAATATGTTATAAAAACAACAAAGAAATCTTTATATTTCCTCCTCGGATAGAGCATTTGACGCTTAAGAAATTGCACAGTTCCTTTGCAATATTGATGATGCAATGCAAAAATGCAATATTGATGATTTAGATTTCCCAAACAAAATCAATTCTAAAAATTATATCCTAAATAAGATGGCGTATACATTTTTGGAAAACGAGTAGTTTGGAGTAATTGTTGGTTGATATCAACGCAATTTACAAAAATAAGTTCAAATGGTTGAATTTTTTCTCCGGAACAAGAAACTCTTAAAAATCGCGTAGGTGTTATTTTCGTTGAACTTTCTGAATTTTAGGAAATTACAAAAGTTACAAATAATGCGAGAAAGTAGGTGCTGGGAGAGCACTTTGAAGAACTAGGTCAACATTCACTCTGTTGTTCAAATGCACAACTGTTCTTTTCATATCCATTGCAACGTGTTTACAAGCAAGTCTGGCGATTACACACGGTGACCGTTTCAATGTTTTCTAAACAGCCTACATACCTTGATGAGAAAAGCTACAACTTGAGGTTCTGAAAGGTTCCATTTCGAAAGTCTTAAACGATGCAACCTTATCTAAACGAAGAAAGCGGGAAAAAAAGTTATCTGAGGACTATCGCTGACCCTTCTCTGTTAGTATCTGAATGTTAAACCCCTCAGACATAGATTCAACGAGAATTTTGTGAGCTACGAACAAGTCAACTTGTTATCTCTCAGAAGCGAAATTTTTATCACGAATTCTCGGTTGTGTGAAATATCACATCATGGCAATTTACCCAAACAACTTGTATTTTCGAATATTTTATTATATGCGTCAAATTCGTATGTATGATTGAACACAACGTATGGAAGCATACATATTTTTAGATGATTTTAAAGTGCGTTTTTTATTACGTAACATTACATCATTTCTTTTCACAACGTAGATAGACATTAACACAGTACTACTTCTACGGAGAATGTGCAACGAAGAGATTTATGCCCTGGTAAATAAATAAAGATACTGTCTGGTATCAATATCTTTATTTATTTATCATAATAAAAAGGTATCTACCTCACCAGCGATCTAATTAATGATGTATGCACTGTTTCAACGGCCCGTTTGAAGTCAGTTTGTTGGGAATTCTGCCAGAAAAGTAATATCATGACGAGCTAACGTGTTTGGCAAAAGGCAACAGCTTTTGTGTGACATCGAAAACTTAGTACGACAAGGAAAAAGTGAGTCCGCACATAATCATTCCACTAAGCACAGTTCCATGAACCAACACAATTCATCCTCACCCAACTCGAGTAGTATCATAATAGAGCTCTGCTCAAGAGGTAAATACTTCGGAGACTATTACAGATACGAAAGAATGAAGAAATGCAACGATTCTAACAACATAATTTTTGGAATAAATATTGGATCATTAAGAAAAGTCCCTGAGCAATTTAGGCGCTAGCTTTGATCACATGAACGGCGGACGGACAGACAGATAGGCAGACAGACAGACAGACAGACAGACAGACAGAGAAGCTGACTGAAGGAGAGACTTTCTGCCTGACAGATGGACGGACGATGGATGTGTTTGACATTAGTCGATTTTTTTGTATCAAGTATTTAAAAACGTGAATTTTGACTACAAACGTGGTATTCCAAGAACTGTATTACACATAGGAACAAGACTTATCGTCTCCGTCGATATCATGGCCTAGCACTGAGTTTTTCTATCAACAAATCCACCATTTCTGTCACAGTATTACAATACTCTCTTTTTATTAAGAAGGGGGGATAGAATAACTCTGAAAGTAATCAGAAATCATGAACAATGCTCGCTTTGACATAAAATATTGAAATTCCTTACTTCGTAAATCCATAAACGTACGTAGGATGTGGTCTGCTAGTGTCAATATTGATGTCAACTACTATGAAAGAGTGATTTACCAATCATATAAACATTGCTATTTAATATATTATCAGTCAATGTGTATAAAATACACAAGATTTTATTTTTAGAAAGATGTATTCATTACTACTATTTCTCTCCTCTATGATCTGTGGTACTAAAAAACAAGAACCATATCGACACATACAGACGACACTTGAGGAGTCGAGAGATTACGAAGTGATTTCGGAGAAGAGATTATGGCGGTGGCCGGCCCTGAAAGATCCTCTCTGCACCCCCACTCCTCCTCAGAGCTTGCACCGGGGGATCAGTCAAGCTACCCACGGCCTCCTGGGAACAAGCACTCCTCCCACGGGAAGGCAGGAAAACGCTCACAGGAACAATGAGCGATCGGGGCGGGTAAACACCGCCGAGTCGTACAAACATGGACGCGAGAGGTGGGATGATCAAGGTGAGGTGAGCAAGGAGGGAGGACAAAGAGTGGCTTGTGGTGAGTGCAAGGTGGAGGAAGCAGCGGCCGGGCGAACAGAGGGTGAGCGGTGCGTCGCCTGCGCCAATATTCCTTCTCGCGCGGTCGGTCAGCAGCACAGAAGAACCAGAGCAACAGGCGCGCTCTGCTCTGCTCTGCTCTGCTCTGCTCTCCCAAAGGATCTCGATTTTACCCGCTAGCGCGTCGACGCACCATTTCTTCACACTGCAGCCGCGAAACAGGAGGAAACCCCGAATCTGCCAGATAGGCTCTGCTCTGCCACTCTGGAGACGCGGGAGATGCTGCTGAGGTACTTAGCAACACCGCTGAGAGACAAAGCCATCGTAAAGCATGTCCACAAAGAAGAACTAATCAATTAAAAATATCTCCAACATTTATATCAAGAAATTTTAATTTCAACTTTGAAATACATCGAACATGTATATTAAAAAGCTTCTATCTAATAAATTTCCTTCATCAAAATATATAAACTACCGTAATGGGACGTTCCTACGCGTCAGGTTGTGTCGCGTATTTCAACATTTCATTCCACATAACGTTGCTGTGAAGAGGCCTGCAAATGTGCATTTGTTGCAACCTGCGAGGGCGGAAGCAGCGTCGGGGGCGCGGAGGCATGCCGCTCTATTGTCTCGATGCGGACGCGCGCCCCGAACGCATCCGCTGTCTCACCTGGAAATACATACGCCGCTGTATCAGTTCAGCTACATCTGTTCTTGGAACTTGGGCCACTTGTGAGCTTCAACAGAATTTGCCGAGACTCAAACGGTCATCAATGACGCCGCGATTGGGCGGAAGAAATCGCGTGATGTGTGACAGCCAATCGCGTAAAACGAAGCGGGGGAGGGTCACGTGACCCACGAAGTTGAGGAGGTAGCAGTGACACGCAGGCTCGGCATTCCGATAGAGGAGGCGACAGCGAGTAGAAGTGCCTTTCCGAGGTAGGGACGAGGGCGTTTCTTTGGATTACGGGGGACGTCGGTGGTTTCTGTACCGCATCGCCGCCGCCGCCGCGCCACCGTCCGAATGCAACATCGCCAATGAAATATCGCGGGCCACCTCTGGGGGTCTAATTCAAGAACGATCGTCAAGGATAAGGACTACAAGTGTCCGACCGTGAGCCCAGGACTGACGACGAGCCGAAACGCAGCCACCGCAGCCGCGAACCACGCCGCCGATGCCCGGACCAACTTTGCCGATGCCCGTTGCCGCCACACCGCCGCTGAGGCAGCAGTTGCCTGACCGCGCCGCCACCGGCCGCCCCGCGCCAAACACTAGGGCGAAGGGCCACCGCTCGCTCTGCCCCCAACGGTGAACGCTGGCCCGTACGGCCGACTTTAAGGTAAGTTAGTTTTAAGAGAGTTTTAATGAATAATTATAACGGGAGGCTTCACCTCATGCAAAGGGAACATTAAATCCACCTTTGAAAATACCATGCGTTTCAATGCAGTTTTAGAAAGAGAGTAAGTCATATCACGCATGCCTCCCTTTAAAGAGTCAACGGACTAAGAATTCAACGGGGTCAACGCTGGTTTGCCAAAACCAGATAATCAGGTGAGTCGGGGCAGCCACATGGTATGTGGGGTTACAATAATATCAAAATAGATCTTCGTCCATTTTCTCGGAATTTAAGCTTTACGAGATGGCACGGATCTATAGCAAAAAGCTAGAAACTTTCCAAAACAAAACTTAAAATATTGCCATTAATAGTAATAAGTGTTATAAAAAATATAACTTTCAATATTTACTGTTGTTAGAAACAATCCTATCTTTCTCAATTGGTTTTCTTTTTCAATTCCTCTACCAAAGGACAAAAATATATCAAGTTGGAGATAAATTTATTTTAAGAGAACAGTCATTAAATAAACATCGTAATTATTTGATGAGCTTTTGACTCCAGGTATGTGTTCTTACATGTTCTTATTTCTAACAAATAATAAAACTCGCAAAGAAAATTACAATTTTTAGAATTATTTATGACATTAAATTAAAATGGAAACTCACCTACAGAACTTAAATTAGACTCATGGGTAAATATACTAAAATAGATTGCAGCTTCTAATTGTAGAGCTAGCAAAAATAAAATATCTTCCTACAAAGCCCTTAACACTATCCAAACTAGACCATGGATATTCAATATATCAGTATTTTAAATCAACAATTTTGAAGTAAACTTGTCTAAAGCTGGAAATTAGAACTTATAGGACAAGTCTATTCTCATTGTTTTTGAACGAGTTAATAAAAAAAACATTTGACAACAAAATATAAAAATTTACCTCACACATGGAACCAAAATATCACCGTCCTTCTCTCTCCCCTCCTTCTTCCTTTCGTAAAAATATTATCTTCTAGAAATTTTGAAAAATTATCATAAAATTCAAGAACATCTAATCCGGTTAGCAACTCATAAATGAACATCGCATGGACATCCGAGCTTCCATCAATTGAACACAAATTGATTCTCATAAGAGCTCAGATTACATCACAAATTTAAATTACCCCAGATCCATGTATACATGCCAAAAGAAATCTATGCAGCTACTTCCTTCAACAAGACGAAGAAGAAATGGCCCACCATTGCAGCTATCCTGCTGCTTTTCTGCCAATGGCCCTCCTCCCATCCACTGCTGCCTTTAAGATACGATGTCGTATCTCTGCAACAACCCTCTTGGCGACGACAGTCAGCCTCTGGCAGGAATACGCCTTGGTGTATATTATTTTGCTAATGAGTTATCGTAATTACTGTTAAAAAAGAGAGCAGTCATTGATGCGTCACTTCGGTCTGCTTTCGTTCGTATACGCGGACTTAAGATGTTCCTAAGAAATGCTAATTCAAATTCACTCTACAGTTGTCTCCGCTACATATGAAAAGGATTCGAAACGTGCAAGCAAGAGAAGAAGAACTTTGCTCAAAATAAAATGTAGCCTGTGAGGTTTTGTATATTGAAGATTATTAGCTTCACGTTGCGCCTCCAGCGGGCATTTTCATTTAAAATAGTTTAATTTGTTTTTTACGAGCTCATGAAAAACCATTTTAAAAATCTTACAGTTACAAGACTTGTTCATTTTCGGATATAGAAATTTACAAGCAAAAGAATCGATTAAAATAACAAGTTTGCTTATTATCTATCTGATGAATCAAACCTAATAATTGCTGCACATTCTGGAAAAAGAGTAAAGTACGAGCCATTCAGAGCGTTTCACCAATGCTCGCAGCTGCACTGAAGCCATCAAAACACGGACCAAGAATTCGTTCGGATTATCACAATCGGAAACGGCTAAGATTTGTCTTCGTCGAGAGGAATCGAGTGAGCTATTGACCATCTTTCTAGTGCCGTCATTAACCGCCATCCATCTTCAGTTGCTTCAAAACCAAAAAAAAGTGTTTCTACAGAAATGTCTTAGGATGGAAGTGCAATATCTCATAATTTCCTCTCGAGGGGTCGAGACTCGTGCAATGACCCCTCTTTGTCTCTGCTGGTGGGCCGGAAGGGTCTAGCATTGAGCAGCTGGCGGGCGGACGCAGATGACACAATTGCGCGGACTCCGTGGATGCGCGAGAAGAGGTCAGTTTTAGAGCTGAATTCTCTTCGAATTGTTCCATCTAGTTTCAAACGGCAGAATATAATTAACAGGAGATGCTCATACCAATCACAAGGGTTACGTTTATTACAGTGAATTAGTACACTACAAAGGTATTAGAAACTCACCAATAAAATACGACATAATTTTCAAACGCAACATCCTCACTTGCATCGTTATTCTATTAGCCATTTACAAATTAAAATGCACTCCTCTTTCTTATACACCGAAACGTATTGTTACTCAATATACGAGTATAAACTATTAGGATTATCTCTCTGACACGCCGCCTGTGTAATGTAGATTTATTTCAACATTCATTTTAATCGTCACGAGCAAACAAGATCACAAAGCGCGCAGCATTACAGTGATTTAATGACAGCGGCGCGAGTTCACTTGTCAAGCTTTTCCGAAATCCTTTCGCGGTCGCGGGAAATCCAGTGAGCACCATATGGGCTCTTCCGATGCGAATAACTCAAAACCCTTGCACAGCGCTCCTGGCGGAGAAACAACGAACTCTACGCGCGGAGACAGAAGCGTTAACGCGGCATGGAATATATTGGCCTCGCCTCGCCGCACTGCTCCACCCCACTCTCCAACGAGACAGCCCTCGCGCTCCTCGATTGTTTCATTGTTGCGTCATCACTGTTGATCTATGAAGTGTCAAAATCACGAACACACTTTCAGTATAGTTCCAATGGACATGGTATACACAAAAATAATTATAATAAAAAAGGTAAACTTAATCTGCAATACAATAACAAATAAAGAATTATATTCATATTTTAAATATTTAGTTTATAAATAAATGTACTTTATTTAACGTAATAACTGTGAGTCACGTACTTTAGGGAGAAGTGCAATCTATGCACTGTTTCTTGATCTCTTGTAGCTCTGCTCTCACCTGAATAGTTGAATTATGGAAACAAGTGGCCAAGAGAAACTGCAAGATGTGATAGGAATTTAATATTCCCGCGAAGTGAAAACTATTTGAGAGCAAATCAGCTAGAGATTTTGGCCACACTCTTATCATTCCGATCAAAAGGGACTTTCTGCTATGAGAACATGGAAAAAAATTATTTGATCCAACACATTCCAAACTGAGCTGAAGAAACGAGAATAGTTATTGAAAATACGAATCGGGGGCAAACGTAAATGGATAACTTCGTTATCTGATATTTCTTTCTACAGTTCTTTGGCGAAAGGTGTACTCCAATGCCCTTCAGGACCCTCTGTAAGGTTGAAAAATTCAATTCGTTTAGAGAAATGTTAATAGAGGATAGAAGAATGCCCGAGTATTGCCGTGTTCCGGAGTGACTCGCCCCGCGGGCCCCGATGCAAACCGGCGCAGCGCTGGTTCGGGGCCTCGTCACGGAGACAGCGCCGGCCCGCACGTGGACAACCGGACGGACGGACGGCGCCGGACGGATGGACGGACGGACGGACGGACGGACGGAGCGTCCGCCGACGCAAATGTGGCAGCCACTGCGCAGGCGACGTGCGTGGCGGCGCCTGGATGAGCAGCGTTGGTTTCGTTGAGGAAAAACAAATTACATTACACAAATAGAGTATTAATGAATAGTAATGAGATTTTTGGAACAAAACCTGTTTAAAAAATAGATTTTTATATAGGATTATACGTATATGGTTTTTATGAGTACTTTTTCCGTTCTTTCCGCTCGAAACTAATTCAATTTATAATAATCTAAAAACCGGCTCCAAGTGTTTACTTTAAATTGTTTCCTTGCATAGAACAAAGGATACATAAAAAAGTGAGTGTAAACACATAGTATACCGTATATTTTGAAATTCTTATTTGTAAGCAGTTAAATCATGTTCTAACAAAAATTACAAGAACTCAAAAATACAAGAGGCC
>BOPP01000188.1:612020-625595 GCA_017312745.1 Gryllus bimaculatus | reverse complement strand
GGGGAACTCCGTCTGCCGACGGGGGCTCGGCGCAGGATTTCGCCTCCTGGCGGGGGAAGATCAACGCACCTCCCGAGGAGGAAACACGCACGACACTTACGGGACCTAACACCTGAGCAGTTGACGTGCCCAGAACCACTATCAAACGATCAATCGATGAGAGCAGCTCGAACAGCAGGCCACCTGGTGGAAGGTTCAGTGGGCGGTTGCGGCAGTGGAACGAGAGGAAGACTGAACTGCGCCATCGCGTCATGCGACAGGGGATGAACACTCAGGCAGCTGAATCAGCACAGTCATTCACATCGCGGATGAGGTAACGGATGAGCAGTTCAAAATGTCTTATTTAAGAAACACGCGTCCCAACGCGTCCTAAAATGCAGGTTTTGGCGGTTCGGGCAACTCACTGATACTCCTCATTTCTTAAAGATTTGAAATTGTCCGTGCAAGCTGCCTATATTTAATTTTATATATTTAATACGCACTTCGGTGTAATCAAAGGTTCACTGCATTTCATCATTGTACCATTTCGTAAGCCTTGCAGGCTCCAACAGACACGCGAAATTCTAAGGATTCCTCACTCCACTTCCTTCGCAGAATCATCGGTCGCAACAGCTACGCAAGGTGATGCAATATCATTGCGTCGTTTACTAAAACAAAACTAACACCATAATGTTGGAAGTTGAAAATGTCAATCAACGCTGAAATTCATTTTAATTTTAAAATAACCATTGCCCTAATCTTGAATCATAATAGTTTGAAAGGGCTGACTTCATTGGTTACAACTCAAACAGCCGGGAGCGCTTGCCTTCTCCACCAAGCTGCAGCGCAAAAGCGTCAGTTAGCAGTCAGTCTGTGCCAGTGCACCTCGTGAGCCCCCAGCCACGAGAGCATTTTTCTTTGTACTTCCGTAATGTGCCACGCACGCGTTCGTAACGTCTCTGCAACAACTTATAAATGCACCTTCTGTTAATTGAGTTATGTTATAGCACAATTATGATCATGCCTCGGGGAATGGCGAGGTGCGAAGTAAGGGGAAAGCGGATGACCGAAGGCTCAGGGGTGAAGCGGGGGTGGGGAGGGGAGGGCGGGGAAGGTGTGCGAGGCGGGGCGCGGCCTTAACCCTTAGGCGCCCGCTTAGGGAGTAATTGAAGTTGTTACTCCTTCCGAACACCGGATGAAGGCAAAGCAATGGAGTCTCGCTATGCCTTCTCAGGTAACGAAAAGCGAGCGGGGAAGCGACTGCGGGATGTGGTCCGGCGAACCCCCTCTCTCACAGCCTGTGGTTAAACCCGCTGGAAATGAAAGAAATCTATTGCTGACCCAACGTAGAAAGTAGGATGCGCATTGAAATTCGTTGCGGAGATAATACAAATGTGCGTGTAGTTTCAGTGGTTAAAGTGATAAGTCTTCCATCGCGAGGGAATTTCCTTTCAGCACTCAACTAAGGTGTGGACCGCTAGAACTTCAATGTTCAAGACGATGTGTGACTGACCAGCATCTGCCCAGCGCAGGGCGGAGACCCACCGTCTCACGGAAGCTTCGGCCAGGGAGAAGATCATTTTGCAAAAACTGTGTGCGACTGGGAAACCCGTGCTTCCCACGTACGAAGGACAGTGGAACAGATGTCAATGCGGGGGAAGGCACAGGGGAATGATCGCCTTCGGTAGGGAAATGATTCGAGAAAACTATTTACTTAATGTACCCTATTCTCTTAAGTAATCTACGTAACATGTTCAATGCACATATATTGTTGTTTGCATCTCTCTTCTGCAAATTCATAAATTTCGTTTTTAAAATAGACTAGATCTTCGGCCATGAATCTCAAAATCCAACATAATCGTCTAATTTATTTACACCCGTTAAGTTTCGGAACTGGATATCTAAAAAATGGTGAGATTTATTTATCCAAATGTGGAGTGTAAGTAAATTTATTTTAAACGCTAATTTTTCTTCGTTTAAGATTATGAAAACTACATTCAAATATTAGGGGAGGGGGGGGGGAATTTGCATTTTTCTTGGTCTTGGATGCTCATGGCCTTCATGTCTGCTTGGTGAGGGCCAACGTTTGCCATGGAAACTCGGCCTTTACTCCCTTTCTTCCAAAGGGATAGCAGCGCTCCCGTGGGTGGACTCAGCCCTGGCCTCAGCCTGCGGGAGTTTTAAACAGCGCGGAATGCAATTGGTGAATCGAATCTCTGGACTCCGCTCTTCCTCTCCGTACCTTCGTTCGGCCACCCCTCGCCGCTCCGCCCCGCCACCAAGCCCCTACGCGCCCTCGCGCTGCCCCCCCCCAACCCGCCCCAACCCTCCCCCTCTGCCCTCCCCCTCCCCCGCAGGCGAATTGGGCATTGCAACGTCTTGGCGGCGCTAGGGGCAAGCGAAGTTGCCGACGAAAGAAACTACAACGGCACGCCCGCGACGAATTTACGTTTTCTTTCTTTTCTCTCAACACAACTCATTTTCTATCCTCTCGACCGCATTCCAAGGAAGCCTGGTATCCCAGTAGATGTTTAACTGTCCAACCTGCCGATCGTATGTGGATACACATTCGTCTCTTAATTTTCCGGTCTTAAAAAGAAGCGCGTTAATGTTCTGGTTTAACCTTGGGCCGCTCCCGCCGTACAACATGCACCTCTCATTCTGCCGCCCCTGCCACTCATCCCCACCCGGCCCTACCCCTGCCCATCACACACGGCCCCCGCTCCGCCCCGCCCACCCTCCGCGCGTTGCCCGTCCCCCCTCGTCCGCGCCCAGATTAGGCGCGTCCGGAGATTTCTCTCCTTGTGCGCATTTTCGCCGCCACCCGCCCGTCGGCGCTTTCAGCCGCGCTGTTCCGCCTCCTTTGTCCGTCACTCGCGCGCCGCGATCTTCATTTTTCAGCGACGGCGGCGGCTGCCGGGGAGCGCTGACAATGGACGCTATCGCCGGCGCCTTTGTCTACTCTGCGCTAAACGCTCGCTGGCGGCGCTGATGGATTGGGGAGCGGGGCAGGCGGCCAGTGGAAGGCAACGTGATGGGTTGGTGACTCACAGTAACGCAAACGAATGTAGTTTCAGAGTAAGTATAAAAGAAGAGAATGGCGCATGTACACCAGAAAGGCGCTTCAAGAGTTTGCTGTTTTACGAGTAGATCGGTGGGTCAGTAAATAAAGAAGTAGGAGAAAGAATTCAAAAGTTGGAAGAATATCGGGCTGCTCTGACTGAACGAGTTTAGTCGCAAGTACTGAGTAGTAATCAGAAAATCCACGCACAATAAATAAAGTACAGAGGCATTCTAATCGAAAAGGTGTGTACGCGAATGAGTACTCAAGAGAATCGACTACTAAGCGACTCATGTCGAAAGGTGAGTTCGGAGAGGTGGCCAATCAGGGAAACGAGCACTCGGCGAGTAGGATAAAGGGAAAATGAGTCCTTGAGTGAAGAACAAGAGGACTGAAGCGAGGAATCAATTTGCCAGGCGAGCAAGCGAGCGACTAGGGGAACTACGAGGTGCCTATTCATGGAAACGTGGCAGGGTGAAGGTGTGCAAGTAACGGGCTAGATGAGTGATCAGGCAAAGAGTAAGAGTGATTTGCCAGACGTACGAGTGAGCGAGAGGCCGGTTTGGGAGGCGAGAGGGTGGATGAAAGGTCGAGAGGTTGGGGCAGTGCGACTTGCGGGCGAGTGTGGATATGATGAGGCAAGAGAGTGAGTGGGAATAAAAGAGAATTTGTGAGCCAGAAGGAAAAAAATGGTGGGTGAGTTGGTGCACATATGAGCAGACCAGTGGGTGAGTAATATGTTAGTAAATAGATGAGAGGTTAGTATGGAGGTAAGGAGGGCGTGAGTCATGAACTGGCAGGCAAGCGAGTAGTCAGGCGAGATAATAGAAGTTTCCATAGTTTAATGATGTACTCTGGCGATTGGGTAGGCGTGTGAAGTGAAATGACAAGAAGTGGATAAGGGGAATGACTGGTAGGAGAGCTATCGTGGGAGAAAATGTGTGGGCGGGTGGGGAATGTGGTAAAAGGGGAGCGGGCTGTCGAGCAGGCGAAGGGGCGAGTGGGCGGGCGAGAGCCTTCTTGCGCCGGGAGCAACGGGCGAGCGGGAGATAAGGCGGGAGGGGTGGGGAGTCGGTTCCTTTCAGACTTTTCTGCTCCTTTGTGGCGGAGGCGTCGATTTGATGCGTTGATTCAAATTTCCTCCGCGGCAGCGCTTTGTTCGCCGCCCCCTGCGATTGGGCAAATGAAGAGCTGTCTCCGGGGAAGTTCCTCGTGAGGCGACTGGTCGCTTTCTCCCGGCTGTCACCCCAACGCTGCCTCCGTTGAACACGCGCGTCATCAAATATTTCTTCCGCAGCGATCACGAGTCTCAAATTAGGTATAATTAAGACACTGCGATTCACAATTAAGGCTTTATTTAATCATTGATAAAATAAGAAACAAGTAACATTCCTGAGGTATAGCTTACGTGACACATTACACAAGGTAATATTTTTTCTTCAATTAGATGGGACATAATACTAGAGAGTTATTGGTTACAAACAGCAAGCAGTACTTATGGTACTGTGAATTCTAACCAGGTTTCTTAAAGCCATGAAGAAGCCAATTACGATTCCGAACCATCGACTACTGCCGTTCATTTCACGGAGTCTCCCCTTCACGAAGTCGCAGAAAGAATATACTGTGGAACGACAGGAAACAGCTGAGAAAGAAAGCCGCCCTTTAGAGCACAAGTACTTTCTATTCTACAATTTATAATTCGAGAATTAAGTCAAATAGCTGAGAAAAGCATGATTTTTAAGAAGGAACATTTTATAAGTGCCATATATGACGCTATTATGCAGAATTGTGTTGTCTATTCAACAGGTTATAATTCGCAGTGGTTCGGGATGAAATGTCCTGTACAGCGAGGCGACGCCGTTAGAGGATATGTTCAGTAGTTTCATTGCAAAGGTTTTATCGAACTTCTTCAAACTCATTAATTGGATTGTTGGTGAAGTAGATACCTTTTTTATTTTTGATCAATAAATAGAGATATTGTCAGGTATCAATATTGATACCTGACAATATCTCTATTTCTTCAAACTCGTTGCTGACGCTCGAACACTGGCGTTGTATTTGTGACAATATTACGCATCAATCAGATACATTTCTATAAAATAAGAAATATTAATTCTATTAACAACATGGTCAATACTTTAACTTACGAAACCGCCATGTTATTGGTAGTAATTTCTAGAGGAAAAATGCTTATTATGTCACGCCATGACATTGCAGCACGTTCTCCTTAGATTTGATATTATTATTATAATTATAATAATAATAATAATAATTATTATTATTATTATTATTATTATTATTATTATTATTATTATACATTTTGCGCAGCGTAAAACATCAATGTGCACAAGTGTGTGCAAAAAAAGTTTCGCTCGAAATGTATTCTAAATCTAACTAATTGTGGACAGCAGTGGCAGAGTCCTCTATAATGCCACATCCTGTTTGCATTTGTTCAACTACATCTGCTCATCAACCACTGATATATAGTCATTATATAATTATGTTATTTTATACGTGTATTATTGAATAAATAAATCATTAAGTCAATGTAACTAATATTATTTATTTGCATTTCTATAAACACATGTTGCATCCTGAGAATAGCGAGATCGCAGCAAACTCTGCCTCCCCAGTTGGGATCTAATTCCCTGCTGCGCGACGAGAGATCGGTTAGCATTTGACGTAAGTCGGCAGTGAAATCTGGTGGAATAGCGGACGCTGCATTCACTTGTTGGCGCATTCGCAGAGACTCAGAGTGGTATAGTCTGAGAAGATGAGCTGTGGGGACGTCAAATGTCAGTGCAATGACTTAACCAAGAGGGGAAGGCGATGTGATAATACTTCTTGACCCGTTTTGCAAACGAGGAAGGGTCGACGTCTCACCCCAACAAATGTTTTCCCGATTTCTTCGTTTTGGTGAGAAGGTACTGTTTCACCGTTATGAGATTTATCGTAACAACCTACCTCAATACTTAGTGGCAGTTGTATATTTCTGATGTTTACACAACCAATCGACATCGTCAATAGTCATCGCGTTGTGGCAGCTCCAGTGTTCTCTACAGCCACGCCTCTCAAAACACGTCAAATTTCCATAAAGCCAGAAACGGTTTTAGTGAATGAGTGGAATATGAACAGTGCACTGTGAAATATGAAAAGTGCAAGCAGTTTTTAGGAGAGAGTTCGCGACTACCGACAATCATTTGTTTTAGAAATGCTAGAACAAATACGCTCTAAAATGAACGGGATCATTTGTACTGAAGTTTTGGGGATTGGAAAAGGGTTTTGATTGAATTAATAAGAAACATTTATGACTGTAATTAAGCGAATTACAGTCTCGTGGCCATTTCTTTAAGGTATAGCCCCGTTTCGATATGTCAGCGTAGTCTCAGTTCTCCTAGTCTTTCTAGATCACGGGTTGAGCGATGAACTCTTCGTCAGGCCCTAGGGACGGATTGGGCAACAGGGCAGCGAAGAAAGAATGGTGCGCAATCCGAGGCTCTTCGTTTACGTGTTGTATCGTATGGGGATGATTGGTGAAATCACGAAGTTGCCTCTAACCACAGGAAATCTTCCATAACTAGCGCCGATCTTCCAATTTACGAAGCTTGATCTTGCCTCAACATTTTCTATAGCAAGCGGCGTTTTTTTATTTAACATTCAAAACATCGTGGTGAGAACTTTGGATGTGGGATTTCACTCCATTCTAAGAGAGCTTTATTTTATTTACAGAAAAATGAAGGGTTCATGCCGAGATTTGCTCCCAGTAACACAATAAAAGAATGGTAAAATGATAGCACGTGACATTTACAACTCTATGAAATTTGTCAGTATAAATAACACTAATTATAAAACCGCCTTCCTCTACGAGAAGCTACAGAAGAGTTGTAGACGCCTGGACTGCAGAAGAGCGATCGTGCGGCCGGAATTTGGGGCAAGGTCAGGCGTACGGCGACGGCGGTAGAGCGGAAGTCGACATAACCTGCTGCTGGGAGTGCGACGGCAAAGATAATCAGAATTAGTAACGGGAACCTAGGGTATTTGTATCGCGAACCTCCTTTTCCATTGTCTGTGAACCTTAAACGCTGCTGCGGCGCTGAATAGTTAATCGAACGCTCTCCTCCAAGGCGTACAGGTGCAGTCGAAGCGACCTCACGTAAAAGCAGAGAAACTAAAACGTAATGAATTTGTTATCGCTAAGTACGTTTACTGCTACGCACTTCATAAAAGATTCTGAACGACCACGTCATGTTGTAGTTCTATTACTATTCTACACCTTAGGATGAAGATATAGTAGCCACAAACGTTCACATACGGGTATAATAATGAACACAATAATTGCAATCATTTTGCACTCGTGAAGGTACGAAATTGGCTTACACGCTTACAGATTTGATTCTTGTGTAATTTTGTCTTGTAAAACTATATTTAAATAAAATCAGAATATCCCTGTTCCATTTCCCTTTTTAACGAACCACTTACAAACTTTAGAGTCCAATTGACTAATGTTGCTCAGGTTCACAAAATGCGATGAGCACAAGGGTCCGAAATGGAGACGCTTGAGAGACATTGTCTGAAAGACAGCTTCGAAGGGAAAGTACTTTGGTATCTTCGAAGCATCAAATAAATTTTCTTTATTAACCTTTTTGAACTAATTATTTACATACAATTTATTCTACAATTTTTTTTGATAAAACGTTTTGAATCTCTCGATGTTATATTCTTCTTCCGGTAATTTAAAATATACTAGCAGAACACAATGATTACCCTTAGATATGCATATAAACAAACAATTAAAAATGAAGATATTAATACAACTTACCATCTGTTCACGTTATCAATTAAGTTAGTTAAAATATCATACGGATATGTTAGATTCATCCAACATTTACCATTCAGCCATTGTGTTTTGTGAAGAGGCGGATACACCCTTTGTCTGTGATTAATATTACGTCCTTATGAATAAAAGTGTAGTCACATTACCAATATGTATCAGCTAACCGTTGTTTACCTAGGTAGTGTAATGGGACGGTCGACGTGGCGGTGGCGACGCGTGAATTTATAATGTCATTGCGCAGAGCGCCGTTGAAAGTAGGGCGCCAGGAAACGCGCTGCGTCTTGCTACCTGAGGCGCTCTCTGGTGTCGGAGGAATTCAGGCCTTTCCTCCAACGCAACCCACTCCAGGCCGCATCCCATGACTCATCGGGAAGTGCACCTACCGCCCCCGACCCAGCAGCGGACATTCTCTTGCGCCTTTCTCTCGGAACCCAAGTGACGACGGGAGTTTCCCGGAATTTGGCAAGGCGCGGGCGTTCGGCATCGACGGCGCGATAGAGTGGAGAAGGCACCAATCGCGAGAAATGACGCGGGGGAGGGTCACGAGATCCGCAAAGCCTTCATGGCAAGCGCTCTACACGCACGCCCTTTCAGTCAATTTCTGGCCTCGGAGGGAGCTTCACGCTTGGAGTTGCGGAGCCAGCTTGGCTGCATTCTATTCCGATCCGCGTAGCGAGCTCTCTACGTTCTGGCCTCAGAGCCAGCACCAGTTCATTCAATTTCTGACAACGGAGCCAGCTTGTCGCATCGAAACATCTCAGAGCGCCTCTGGGGTCGATGGCAAGAACAGTTGTAGTGGGCCGTGCCCGTCAGTGCCTGACTGCGAGCCCGGAGACCCAACGGGCCGAACACGAGCAACGCGGGCACGGGGAGCACTGCCATCGCACAGGCCGATGCACTGCCGCCCGCCCTCTGCGCGCCGCGAAGACGCCAGCGCAACGGGAGGGGCTCAGGGTCGGCGAGACGCCGCCGCTGACGAAAGGACCGGGGTGGAGGCGCCGCCTGCGGTCGCACCACTTCCAGACGCTGGGACGCGCGGCTGCCGCTCGCGCAAGCCGGGCCACGGCCGCCCGGAAGGACAATGCCCAGCGGGCAGAGACGAACCCTGGCCTCCAATGCCGTATAAGCTAAGATTAGTTTTAAGGTAGTTAGCAAGATTAACTTGAGTATGAGGTTTCATCTAAAACGCAAATATGGCGCATTAAATTCCCATTATAACAAATCAAGTCTAGTTGAATGCAGTAGTGGTAGTTGTAGTTAGCCTCAAACACGCATGCCTCTCTCTACGGAGTCTACCGACGGAGCAGCTGGGGCAATGCTGAATCCGGGAAGAAAAATAAGGTAATCAGGTGAGTCTGGGGTGACCACGACGGTGTGTGTGTGTGTGGTTACCGTAGGGTGATATTACTTACGTATATCAACTATACGTAGAATATCATTAGATTTTCTAAATAGTAATTTATTGGTGTTCGTTTGAATATTCGACTATTGTCGAATGTTATGTATATGAATCTGCGACATCAGACGTATTCTGTCAGACGTTAAACATTTTAATTAATGTCCATTTTATAATTAAAATATATTACAAATCGAATGCACAATGGAGAGAATGATTCTGTGAAATTCATCCGGAGAGTAAATATTGCTAGAATTAATACTAATACTTATAATTAATTGAATATGTCTAACCATTAAAATAAGGTAAAAATATTTAACAGCTCGTTACGTAAACGACATGCTGGACAGAACTTTTCTATATTTTGTTTTACGTGTTAGTTTACTTTTGGATGCGTTGAAACATTGCCCCCAGGTCCATTTCGTGCCAGAGATTAAGCTTGCTTTTAACCCATCGACCTGCGATCGGGAGGTCGATGATGCACAGTAATTGAACCCCGAGCCGCCCGGGGCCTCTCGAAGCCTAGCCTCCCGAAGCCCGAGCTCTTTATGCGTAATGTTATTCCCAGGCGGATATATCAACTTACGTTCGGGTCCGACGGAGGTTATCGGAATTCTGCTACAGTGGCGTGGAATGGGCGATCCACTCTATGCACACAAACAGCACAAGATAGGAATTGAAGAATAAAATATTGTTATGAAGATCAATTCTGAATTAAAGATAATATTTTGTGGGGAAAACAAAATGCTATTTTTAGTTTCAATGTCATTCATCCTTAAAATGGGCTGTTTATGATGGGTTCGAAAAAATAAAGTATTATTCAATTTGAGTAGAGACAATAATGATAGAAAATATTTGGCCAGGGGTTGCTTGTTTCGAAAAATTTGAAGGAAGTTAATGGCTATTGAGATGTTTGATATTGCATTACATTATTAAATTTATAAAAAAAAGTCATAATATATTGTGACTTCTAGTGTTTCAAAACTGTTACGTTCATACGTATGGCATATAAGCTAACATCCAGGTTTCAAAGAAGGATAGGAAATGATTCAAAAAAAAGTTCACAGAAATGGAATAAAGGATCAGACAGTACTGAAAATATACTATCTGTTCATAGCAGTATAAAAGTAAACGAATTAATTTGACCTTCTATGCATAACACTTTAGTATACTGTTGATTCTAAAGTACAAGAAAATAGACATTTTCGGGAGAACTGGAAGTAGATATAGAAGATAACAAAGTCTTTAAACACAATTAAACATCTTGAACTGTCTTACATGGAATCGACCTGGACAGAAAGGAAGATTTTAAACAGTTTTAGTCTGAGCAGAAAACGATCTAGAAGAAAACAATAAGTTTAAACGCAGTAAAACGTGTCTAAGACGGAATCAATCTGGACAGAAAGGATGTTTTTTAAAAGTGAAATTAGTCTGAAGAGCATTCATTCTAAGAAAACAATGTCTTTAAACACAGTAAAGTTTGTCTAAGACTAAATCGATAAGGACAGAAAAAGTTTTTAAAAAGTGAAATCAGGCTGAGCAGAAATCTATCTAGAAGAAAACAATGCCTTGTCAAATAATGTCGATAATCTACTTTATCGACTTGCTGGGTCGGTCCCCTACTTGATCGACATGCTGGGTTCATCCCCTATTTGATGACTTTCTGGGTCGATCCCACACTCGATCGATTTGCTGGGTCGATTCCCCACTTGATCGACTTGCTGGGTCGATCACCCACTTGATCGACGTGCTGGGGCAATGCCCTACTTGTTCGGCTTGCTGGGTCAATCCCCTACTTGATGATTTGCTGGTTTGATCCGCCAGTTGATGACTTGCTGCATCGATCACCCACTTGATCGACGTGCTGGGGCAATGCCCTACTTGTTCGGCTTGCTGGGTCGATCCCCTACTTGATTGATTTGCTGGGTCGATCCTCTACATGATGACTTGAGGGGTCAATCCCCTACTTGCCTTCACCTCTATAAGTGGAAGACACATATACTAATGAATAAACCTTTACAAACAAAACACTCAACATTAACAACTATCTTACTAACGTACCAACTCCATGTAAAATTTAAACATGATTAAACATTGAAAAGAATGCCCAACTATTTCAATTATAATAAGAATTTTCCAAGAAATACTTTATACTGCCGACGTTAATATATCACTAAATAGAATCAGTCAATACGCGTAGACGTAAATTGTGCTAAAAAAGGCTAATAGAGCATCATCCTTTTTCTCCTTCACCTATATTAATGTAGGTGGTTCAATAATTTCTGGATCTTATAAATTTATACAGTGATAGTAGGAATTCTCAATCTATTTATAGTAATAGCCGCTGCCTTCATAACATATTACCATAAATACAAATACCATTCGGAGGTGAAAACCGGTGAACCAATTTCTTACCAACAATTCCATATTTAAGAACTGATTTTGTTCAATTTTTCTGAAATGATTCACAGTTAATAATGCCACTATAACCCAAATCTTCACATTTTATTTGATAATTCTATTGATGGTGGCATCATTATTAATAATTCACTTTTCTTTCTTCAAACAGGTCCCAATATTCCTTTAGGAATCAGTAATAATTTAGATAAAATACCACCCCATCCATCGTTCAATTTCCACGACATTATAATACCTTTAAACATATTAATAATATTAATAGCTTTATCAATCACGAATCCACATCTAGACCAGAGAAACGTGCACTGCAGCTACTAATGACTAGTTTTGTTAGAAATAGTCGTAATATTATTGTGATAAGAATTGAGCTAATATGATACGTTCTGATTCGAAAGACTCCTCAGAGAAAGTGTTAGTTAGTAGAGGAAGTGTTAGTTGTTAGTGAGTCGATTCGAAGTTTCTTGAATGCGGTATATCTTGCATATGTTTTCCAAAAAAACTGCTACGTGATGGAAGATTTCTGATTTCATTTTCGTAATCGGTACATGTGATTTAGTAAAGCACACACACTTTCATCTTGCGGCAAAACGCAAAGTTCAAATTTGTTGCACTGTGCTATTGACGATATGCCAACTGAAACTAAATCGACTGCTGCAGTTGGGGCTGAGCCCTCTGCGCTCCGAGGGCGCTCCCACCAACGGCTAAACCTGAAATAATGAATTAGCGCATTCAATGCCGTGCAAGCGGCCGTCCGCTCGCATTCCATTATTAACAGGCGAAGCGAGCCCCGTGGCCGGCCCAGGCAGCTGTGGAGGGGAGTGAGAGTGGGAGTGGGAGTGTCAGGGGTTGGAGCCGGCGAGAGCGGAGAGGAGGGCTGTGCAGGACGAGAGCGAAGTGGCTCACAAGGGCTTGGTGGGAACGGGACGGGAAGAGCAGAGTAGGGAGGGGGGGATCGGGAAAAAGAAAGATGAAGGCGGCCAGCGCCCACAAAGCCTGGCTGATGGCAGGGTAGGGGAGGAGAGGGTGAGAGCGTGGGTGTGAGTGGGGGTGGGGGTGGGGGTGGGCGTGGGCGGCCAGAGCCACAATGCCTGGGCGGTGGCGGTGGCGTCGGCGTTTCGGAACACGCCGCGGGTCTCTAAACGTGAATAGTTGATTCACGTGAATTATGCACCAGCGCCCCGCGCGGCGCCGCCGGCAACCAGCGTTGAAGGCCCAACCACCGCCACGACCCCGGGCTCTGGGCTGCCGCTGCATTTCGTCCTTTTTACTCACTTTTATATGATTTCCTCCCCAGAATGAAGAGGGCATTTTATTCCGTAAGAAACCATGAAATGGACAGGGACGGAGGATGGTGTGGGAGGGGGCTAGGAGGAGGGTGGAGAGCGGAGTCAGGGGGCGAGGAGCGTGTTGCAGCTGCAAGTGTGGCGGAGGAACGGGCAGAGCTGCCCTGGCAGAGTGACCGAGGCCTGAACGGCGTGGAGTCAGAGGGAACGGGTGTGTAGCGTCTGGTCAGCCCACCCATTCTCCCTCTCGTGGCAGCGTTTCCGAAGCCAAATTCTCCACGGCAGCTCTCCATGCAACGCCGCGTGACAGATCTTTTCTAATCGACGCTAAAATCTGCGCACAGCACTCGCAAGAAAAACTACAATTAAATTAGAAGAAAAAGTTCGATTTCCTACTTAAATACAATGTATATACAAATATGTGCACATTTTTTCTAAAAATTAAATATTAGGAACTATTTATAGCCTATTATTTGCGTAAAGAAGGTTTACTATTTTTGACTAAAATATGCATTTCGGTATTACAGGTATTCCGGGTGGTCGATTGGTGAGGGACCTCGCTTTTCGAGACGAGGCATCGCAATGACAGCTATACACTTTACTT
>BOPP01000188.1:579301-611246 GCA_017312745.1 Gryllus bimaculatus | reverse complement strand
GCATCGGCACTCGAGTGATAAACAGTAAGGGCACTCCAGATGTGACTTTTCTTTCAGGGAACTGACAATTCACCATGAACGTAAAATACGACAAACAAATCTCGATGTTAAAACCATCGTCTTCTATAAATAGATTTTTTCATTTGGGGTTTCTGACGCTCAATCATTAAATCGATGTTTAACATCTTTATATCACTGTATCGATGATTAAATCAATGTTTAATAAAAGGATTACCGAAAACATCCACATCGACGTCACATCCTTAGTGTGTGCATGCTGTGTCAAGATGTTCCCCCCACAAGCACATGCCCACGTAAAATTCCGTTTGACGGTGACATAAAATACGAGCTCTTCAACACAACTAAACTACTAACCACAAAGAAACAGCCACATTCCCAAGTTCGCGCCTGTGGACTTTTAAATAGAGGCGGAATTTCTGATACAGTAGCTGCCTTGCCACCTGATTGCAGTATTGAATTTCTCCTGTAATCCGATGTGTTGCACTTGAAGTACCGTTTCAAACCGGTCTATTTACTGTCTTCAAGTTCGTTCCTTGATGCCTAAGGCTGCAAAGCCTGTGGAGGAGGAGCTCCTCGCAGGGCGTCCCCCCACCTCCCACCCACTGCCCTGGGCAAAGGCCAGTGCCTGGACGGGGCGTTCGCAGGGCCATCTGCTGCCCATTAAGCGCCCGGCGCACAGCTTCACGGGCGACGCGCTAATTTATGCATAGCCTCCCTCGCAAGAAGCGGAGGCGCTGGAAGGCGGAAACTATGGCGAGGTCTGAAGAAGCTGCGCAGGAGGCACGCCAGATCAGCCCACAAGGAAGCAGGGCATAGAAACACGTACAATTCATGCAAAACAGGCAAATGGGGACTCCCAAAAAATATCTCGGAATCTAAAGCACACCTTTCTTGGAAAGTAGTTGAGAAGGTCCTGCAAAACGATAACCACACGCTTAAAAGCCATTAGAATTCCTCACGACTCCCGAACAGGATCTCTACCCTACAATACGTTTCGAATTAAAACAGTTCTAGACCATCCACATCAGCATCAGTCGTCGGAAACTCAATATTTTTATTTATACGTCTGATAAGTGGGCAGTTGCACTTGTAACTTCTTAAAGACTGTGCAGTACAGTATAACTGCCATGATCTTCAAAATACGCATTATACCTAAGGGAATATAGTGATAGAAAATTGTAAGTATTCCACAAAAAAGAAGGAAACCATTTTTTGCAAAACCCCATTTTAAATACACAAATACATCCATTTTCAATTTCCCCCCCCTTATCGGACTTCCTCGGATGGATTAAATGCATACTCTAGAGTACGCTATAAAGCTAAGATATATAAGACATAATAAATCTCATGTTCAACAATTCTTAACATTATATCCAACTGTTCAGAGGAGGTAGTTATATTAATTTTGTGACCAAGCAATGGTAAAACCTTCAATACCAAGTGGATAAATTTACAGATTTTTAGGACAATATATTGAAAGTCAATAAGATAGAAAGCTATGTACAAGGAGAAATAATCCTAAGCTATTAAGGCGCTAAGAAATCACACACACGAGCATTCCACATGAAAACAGATGAAGCTCAAACGAATTCATTTATTTGCCGAATGCGCAGGTTTCTGCGCAGTCCGAGCCTTTGCAGCGCCACCTGCTTCCGCTGAAAACTGTTATTCGCATTTAGTATAAAATTCAAATGCACGCTTCATCGGCTAACAGCAGAACAAACATTCAGCTGCGTCCGAGACGAACAAATCAACCAAAAAGATCGCAGGTGCTTTTCTCTTCCCCAGCAGCCAACCCCCCAGTGGCAAAGTTCAAGACGAAATTAAACCGTGCGCGAGACGTTTTTCATTTGCCGCTCAGTCACGTCATAAAAAGGCGGAGGATAATAAACGCGCCGCCGCCTCTGCCGCCTCCAAGGCCCCGCTTCACAAAGAACCGCTACTACACTTTTTCTCTGCACCTCTCCCCGCTATGAACCACGGTCCACAGAGAGACTTTGCTGCAGCGCAGAACAGACGCAGCAATTCGAAATTAGGCAGTCATGCCCCACTTACCCTCAAATCGGTGTTGCCAGTTTTCAATGCACACACATATTAAAAGAAAATTGTGCAGCTTCCGGTCGTGCGAGTGGTGTCCAAAGACACCCAGGAGCTGCAGAAAACGCAACACAAAATGAAGCACTTTCAATTCTAACACAGGAATGCAATTATTTCATAGTGCTAGTCCGTCGTTTTTTATACAGCGCATACCGACTCAAGTCTGATATTCATTGTATCTCACTTTACGTCTTGTTACTAAGCAGTGCGCGTGCAACGTTGTTTACGTCCATTTTGTAAGGTTTTCTGCAGCCAATTTGTTAACGTTTCTGGCTACTAATCATAACATTTGAACGGTCGATACTAAAATGAGTTGAGCAGTGGTTTGCAATTTTTTTCTTATATTTCACTTTTTTCTGTAATTAAAGATTGCCATACATAATTTTCAAAGTGATTTATTCATTATTTCCAGACGTTTTGCGGCTTTGCTTTATTCATCTATCAGTAGAATTCTTAATTATGACGAGAATGAGGGGTATTTGATTTATAATACGGAATTCATTAATAATAACAATAATATTACTAATAACAAGAACTACATTAATAAGTTAAAATATGGAAACGAGAAGAAGAATACACAAGAATAGAACAAATATAATAAAAATAGTCAAGTGAAAACAATGAGTGCAAATGCAGTGAATGCGTCGAGTGAGGTCTGATTATTCTCAAGGTGCCGAATCCCGTCTTTGAGCCGCGTAATATGTCATTTCGTTTTAATGCCGAAGACGCACCGCCCCCGGAGGAGTCAAACACCCCATTAATTTCCACGAGGAGGCGATGAGCAGTGGAGGGAGGTGTTTGCTCTCGGGGTCAAAGAGTTCCTAGAGGCGGCGGTCGAAGAACCAGCGCAGGGGAAGCAAATTGAGAAGCTCCGGTCGCAGCTGCAGTACCCACCAAGGACAGAGGAAGGGAAACTTGCGGGGAGAAGACCCAAAATGATAGGTAGAAGAAGAAAATAGGACCGGTGGAGAAGGGGACGGATAAAATGAAGAAAGAAGAGAGAATTTTGGATAGAGACATTAGAGAGAAAAGAAAGAGAAGATATATAAAGAGGAGAGATAAGACAGAGGAAAGGGAGAATGAAAGGATAAAGTTAGAAGGTGTAGACGATACAGAAGGAATAGGTAGAGAAGAGCGAAATGGTATTTTGAAACTTGTTGAACTTGTGCTCAATATCCTGTTTGTTGCTATCCCTTATAACAAACATTTTTAAAGTTCGCTTAATGTGTTCACATGTGCGAGATATTCCGATGTGACCCGGTGGAATTCACTGACGTTAATTTAACATAGTAATTTAATTTAGAACAATGTGAGTGCAATCATGTGAGAGTAATTATTTCACTCTATGTAGCAATAATAATTACAAATTTAAAAGTTTAATAATGCGCCACCATGCAGAATATTGCGAATTAATATTCCATGCTGGGAAATTGCAGTTGGTGAAGCACCCCTTTGACCTCCCTCCAATCCCAGGCCATCGCCCCTCTTCGGAGAGGAAAGAAAAGACTTCGACCATATATTACGTTCAAAGCGTTGTATATTTTAGAGACTTTATTACCAAAATGTAAGTTAAATATAAACGTATTTGTTATTTTCAGTTAAGACCGCAGAATTGCATCAACACAAACGTTTCAAAAATGTTTAGTCAACGTCAACATCTACATTACCTAACATCTACGAAACTCTCGCATAATATTCAAAATTAATATTTAATATTGCATTTGCTAATTTACAGTTCGTACTGAACACACTAAATGCTAGAATTAAAGTGCCGACCTTTAGTGACTGACCATGAAGCAGAAGAAGAGAAGATTTAAATCTCGAAGTTTTGGGTGACACTAACTGATTAGGATCGCTATCATTCGGACACGCGAAACTACTGTGAGTCCTAAAATTATGGATGTTCATTTGTGTATTCCAGAATATAATTTTGGTTATGCTTGATATTGGAGCTCCCTTTTTTATTCACAATTGAAATGACAACTGACATTCACTGCTTGTAAGTTTTTTTCTGCATTACGTTGAACATTTCTTTTCATGTGCACCGCAAATAATTCTGCGAGTTGATTTTCGGCCGTATTGAAATGTGGGAAGTGTTTGGATGAGATATGGGGGAAGAGACATTAAAACACGCGCATATAATAGTGACATTTTTATTACTCTTGGTCTAAATACGAGATTACTAAAAGTGTTGAGAAACACAACGTCTCAATTATTAGGATATCAATTTGTGACATGTTTTATGACTACTATAATGCTTTGAATAAGTAAAATATTATTAAATTAGCTCGTAATCTAAGGTGTAGTAATCTAGTGAGTTACGGAAGAAAAACGTAGTAAATGTGGTTCATGCTGAAAAGAGAACTTGAGTTCTGAGCAACTTTCTGTGTGAAGGGAGTTACAGGGAAAGAATAAAAAAAAGGAAAAAGTAAAACTATCATAAAAAGATTATATTTTAATTTTCTCGTCCATACTCCGTAAGAAGAAAAGTGTTATAACCAACCGCTGAAAAACCGCGAAATTTCAACAAAACTTTTGATGTCAGGCCTAAGTAGAGAAAATCTGGTTACATCTTATTTCTATAATAAATTACTTTTTCTAATATGTTGCGTAATCAGAACACATTCTTTGGTCTTTGATACCGAAAAACTGTTTGGCGTTATGTGTCTGTCTGTCTGCCTGTCTGTCTGTTCGTCCATGTATCATGGTCATCATGTATCATAGTATCCATAGTCACCGTTAGCGCCAAACCCGTTCAGCCGATTTTCTCTACAATTGATATTCTTCCATCAATTTAAAGGAAATTGAGGCTCTGGCAGTTTGAAACTAGTATTTTGACTTTCGTATTACTTTACTTGAAGCCTCAACCACATTTTGAAAACTTTCTTTAACATGGATCCAACTTTGCCCTCGGAGAGCGCTTAAAACAATGAAGCAGATCTCATTTTCGTTGAACAATGAATTTCAAACCTTCCAAAAGTTAAAAAAATGTTAGAGAAAATGCTGTTCTAGCTCCACTAGTTTAAATTGGACGAGGACGAGGACGTAGGACGTAGGACGTAGGACGTAGGACGTAGGACGTAGGACGTAGGACGTAGGACGTAGGACGTAGGAGGACGAGGACGTAGAAAACATGTTTATTTTACTGTGTAAAATTTATTTTTTACTGCAGTCTTTATAAAACCCACCACAAGTGAGAAAGTAAAACGAAGAGTAAATTCAGTACAAAATGAAAATGCCAGTAAGTGGGGAACAATGGGAAATACAGAGACGTACTGTCTTGCGTGCGTAAACACCAGGGTTGGAGGGAACTTTCACTTTTGAATACAATAGAATAACGCGCACATTGCATTTCCTTCATAATATTAATTGAATATCTTGAACTAGACAATACGAAACGTTCGTACAATCCTTAATATTAATATTGTTTACATTCAACCTGCGATACAACAAATATGAGCGCATTGCATGCAGAAATACAGCATGAACATAAGAGAAACAAATTTGTAAAGGTCTGAAATAGAAAGGAAAGTGTTGACAAGCAGACACCGCGCGAGCCGCCGTAAAGCTTGAAGCTTTAGAGCGCAATAGCACAAAAGGCGCTGGAGGGGTGGGGGGGGGGGGGGGACAAATAGGGCGATTCGACTCCGAACAAAGGCGGCGCGGGGCGCGCATTGTGGGCGTCGGCGCCACTTGTTGGCGGCGCAGGTGTTTTGCGCGAGCCAGCCGCCAGGGGCGCTGTGAGCGATGCGCCTAGGCGTTGCTGCTCGGTTTCCTCCCCGCTCCTCCGCAGCTCAATCGCACATCATCTCTCAAGCCGTCAAGCACACTCCAAAAGAAGAAGATCATTATTAATACAGAAACGAGAAACATCATTTTTTTAGCTTTGAAGTCTGTCGCCTCCTCCAGAACATCTCTCTGCAGGAAAGAACGGAGAGAGATAGTCGACACCCAAGGACATATTATTCGAAATTGCTCACATTAAGTCTATGTAACGGGCGTTTGCCCCTCAACCAAGAGAAATTTCGTTCTAGAACTTCGAGAGGAGTCTGTTTCAATCTGCCTTCAAAAAGCATGTTATAAGAGATCGACTTGAAGCATCATTTACTGCCTACATGGTACATACAGTTCGCCAAGGCAGACTTTATTTCTATAAATGAAACAGCCCCCTGAGCTTTCATGTTAACACACATCTGTATCTTTGAATTGGACGCAAACCTTAGATTATGAGCTCTTTATAAACCATGATTATGAAATCTTCTAATGATAAAATGTAAGTAATGGTTCAAATGAAGGGTTTTAGCGCTTCCGTGGTCATGTGAATTACTATTGCAGTTTGGTTTTATAGATTCGCAGGTTACAGAGACAGTTGTCACGTTTTAGCGTGAACTTTACAATACCTATTGCACACCGCCCTATCTCATGATCATTGGCACAACATGGGCGAAGTGATTAAGTGACCGCGCTTGCGATAAGCTCCGGAAGAAGCTTCGAGTGAAGTGGCGATCCTCGCGCCCTCTCGCGATGCAAGGTCAGGTCGAGAACGTGGAACGTGTCCCGTTTCAGGTGCACGTTTCGAGCGTTGTGAGCAGCCGGCGATTCTGAGTGCAGAGGTGGCATGAATTGAGCAGCAAGAGATAGCAAAGTCTAATGTATCAGTGGTTTTGATAGGAGGAAGAAGAATACATTGATGTTTCGGAAAGTCAAGATAATAACGATGAAGAGCAATTACTAGAATCGGTCCATTATACTAATGGGAAAGAATAGGAAACGATGATATCCGATAACACAAATAGACACTTTGTAGGCAAATACCGCAGCTGTATATTGAACTCGCGCTCCTGTGCGTATATTGTTTTTCACCCTTCACAACCAAAAATCCGTACAAGAAATGCAAAGAGTTTACGACAGTATCCTAGATTGTTTCGTAATGAGAAACGCTTGTGGATCATCTTAATACCAATGCACATACAGAGGTCATCAGCATAAACGTGATTTATTGTTTGTTATTCATTAAATAGAGCTTAAAGCTCTGCTGGAAATACTTTTTCTTTCATTATTGGCAACTGGAATAAGAACGCGGAATATGGATTGAAACAATACATCTACCGATATAAGAGCTCTCAAGAAAACTGTGTAAATTATGCGCTATGCCTGTGTTCATACACACATTGACACACATATTCTGATCTATTGCGGACACTGAAACACGCCCAATATATGTATACAATATTAGCAATTTCGTTATTTGCGTTATATATTATACATACGAATAAATCAAATTTATGAGTTGCACAAAGTTGTATAATTCGAGATGTTTCAGAAGCAGACATCAACTTGCATAACAACTTGAAAAACACGTATTTATTAGCTGAAGCGTTTAAACTTCACTGCAGCACAAACGTTTCAAACTTCATATGAGTTTATTAACAAACTTTGTGCTTGTGCCGCTTTAATTAATTCCATCGAGTTCAGAAAAGTAACACAAGTTTAAAATTTGTTTAAATCTGCGACCAGAATCCTCTCACGTGCCCTTGAGCCTAAAGTCTACAGTGAGTGTACTAAGTGTTCGTACACTGTTTGACTTTTTACAATTATTGTATTTGATTCGTAATTAATAACTCACTATCAAGTCATATTTTCATTATAGTATTAACCAAAGCCTGTAGAAAAGTTAAAAACAAAATCGAAAGAAAAATACGTGCAAACCGATTTGCATCCCATGTGCCTGATTTGTGAGGAATGTCAAACGCCAGGGAAACTATTCTGAAGAGGCCTTGCATAGTGTTTGGTAGGTTTTGGTTAGGCGGCCGGTTTATGGTATGGAAAAAAGAGATGTGTTGTAAATGAAATGAAACAGAGTTGAAAGAGAGACAAATTATAATCAGGCTCAATACTGAACGGAAAGTGTTGAAGGAACTCTGAAATTTTAATCACATCTGAGAATAGCCTCTTAGGAATTACTGGTAGATTTTGTGATGTAAATAAGTGCGGTAAACATGATAAGAAGTGAGCATAGACGGTAGCGCCACGTAAATTTTACACGAAAAGTAAAAAGAAATCGGCGAGCAAGTATCCCAAACACAGCGAGTTCACTTGAGGATGAACTGCAAATGGATGGATGTGAGCGATATCTGCGAACTTGTTTGAGGCACGCGGATCATTTATAAAATGTTTTTTAAACACTGTAATAGTCGCAAACAAACAATGTTATATTTTGTAAATAATCTTTTTGATTTAGTTACTAAGTACACTATAAAAATTAACAGTAATTTTATAATAATAATAATAATAATAATAATATCAATAATAATAATAATAATAATAATATCAATAATAATAATAATATCAATAATAATAATATCAATATCAATAATAATAATAATATCAATAATAATAATAATATCAATAATAATAATAATAATAATAATAATAATAATAATAATAATAATAATAATAATAGACAACAGTTACAACGGCGATACCTTAAAATGCCAATTGACTATAGATTATATTAAACTAATCAGACACACAATGTTCCGACATTAAGATGGGTTCAATTGCGTGGGTTGAAAAATGGGCCTGTATATTAAAGCTAAAAGGAGGAAAGAGCGAAGTTTTGAATATAAACGCTGCCAGCTGCACCCAACGCACGAAAACCACAGAGACTCGTTAGACGTCCTCGGCCAGAAAATGCAGCGCAAGCAATGGAGCAGGGAAGATCACCACTGCAGTGGAGGCTTTTTCCGGAGCTTACCTCAAGCGCGTATCAGCCAGTTCAGACACATTTCGAAGTAAATCATGAGAAATACACTCTAGAATACTTATTGTAAAATTCACGCAAATATTTTGTCAACTGTCTCTGTAAACTGCGAATAAATAGTAATGAATTACAATAGTAACCCACGCGACTTGTGAAGAATTAACATTATTCATTCCAATCTTTACTACTACATTAGCATTAGAGGGTTTCGTAAGCATCATGTGTACATAACTCGTCCAATACTCGGGCTCGACTGACCGCCCGCAGCAGTTGCCCCCTGTGGGTGGGGGTGGGTGCAGCGAGAGGAGAGCGCCTCCATTCTGCACGTCAGCTGAGCCGAGCCGAGGCAGAGCAGACGGCTACTGGCCCTCACCTACAGCAGCCGAGGCCGTCGACCCCTGGGGGAGTGGGGAGTTGACGACCGTGAAGGGGGCGGTGGGCGAGCGAAGTGGAGACGGGCGGCCTGGGAGGAAGCGATGGGAGTCAGGCTGAGGGGGCTTGTTGGTTTGGGGTGGATAGAGATGGCAGTGGCGACCCAGAGGGCGCCCGTGGGAGGGGTGGGGATGGGGGCGGGGGCACAGTTGGCAGCACTGGCGCACGTAAGGCAGGAACTACTGACGAGGAACTACAGGACTTAAAGCGTTCCCTATGAAGCCTACAAGCCATTTTGCATTTCCTTAGATCTGAGCTGGCCCTTCTAACATCATGAATCGAACAAGAGAAGAAGGAAGTACAGGCGCTAACGTAAAATTAGTAATCAAATGTGCTCTAATCCTCCATTTCTTGTCGCTAGTAGTAATTACAAGTGACCAGGGGACGGGTGTGCCGCAGGGTCCAGGGTAAAGGACTTGCGACGGAGCGTGCCAGGACAGCTCCACGTGGGATGGCTACGCTTTGGTATTGGGAGCAAACTACAAGGAGCGATAGCAGGCAGCGAATTACAGAAAACACACTAGCCAATGTCTTGAGTATTATTTATTACGATATCAAATAAACTCATATCAATAAACACACAAAAACTAAATATCAAATAAAAAAACCACTTGTAACATATACTAGTACATTATTTTCCCGATCTAATAACTCACTTTCTGTTACAGAAAATAGAACAGTTAGATCTGATTTATATTGAAGTACGCGGATGATTTAATATTTTTATGTTTAATGTTATATTTTCATATAATAATGTGATATGCTTTAGTCCAATGTCTAGAAATAAATGCAACTCATGTGAATAACTGTCTAGAGGGTGTTATTTTCATTACACGACACTAATTCTTCGACTAAGCGACGAACATGAAAAAATTCACAAGACCGGTAAGAATCATTGCGTGTCCCAGCACTTGATGCAATGTTCTTGCTCCGACTAACGGTGGGCCGCGCCGTCGCCAGGGCACCGCACAAGGAAGGGCTCGCGTCCGGCCTCAAGAGACGCTCAGCGGGTGCAGCGCTGCCTCGGGCGAGGGTTTCCTTCCCTTGTAGCACGCCAGTGGACGTCAACGCGCGAGGTAAATCTAAAGGCGAACGGGGCATCGCAGCTGAGCAGGGGTCTGAGTGGGTGGGCAGAGCACAGCGCTGTTGCCAATGTGCTTGGAGTTGATTCGGCATGGGCCGCATGGCTGGGAGGAGACTGAGCGGGGAAGAGGAGTCGTGGGGAGATACAGAGCCAGGGCGGGGAGCCTGGGTCAGTTCGCGACGGAGCAAAGGAGGAAGGGGTGCGGGTGGCGGGAGTGGGCGGAGCAGGTGAGATTGTTGAGGTGAGCGATCGAGAGGGAAGGAGGGGGAGGGAGATCGGTGTCGAGGGCAGTGGCGGGGGTGGCAGGGCGGAAGCCTCGGTGGTTGGGGGAGCATTTTCAGGTCACAATGGGGAGAGGACGAAATTCACCCAAACCTCAAGTGGTGGGCGGTTGGTTGGGGTGCAGGTGGAGGGCAAGTGGAGAAGAGGTAGGATGTTGGGAGTGGGAGAGAGGGCTGAACGAGTTTTACCACAGCGCAGTGTGGGTGGAGTCGCCAGGTGGGAGTTTTGGGGAAGTGGAGGAACTTCGTTGGAGGCTACAGCAGATGCATGTGGGAAGATTGAGACAGGGGAGGTGTGTAGGAGCCTGAAGAGAGAAGGAAGGGCGCCTGGGCTTCTGAAAGGAGAGGGGAGGGGAGGGGGGGGAGGGAGGGGGGAAGGAAGGCCGCTGGATCGCGCACGCGTGAAGCAATATCCCCAGCGCCCGCAGATTAATGGTCGTCCGCCGCGGCGGTTGGCACGGCTGACGGGCATGCGTAAAGGCGGCCGACAAAAGACGGCGGTCGCCCGCCCACCCCCGCGACAAAAAGGGACGCCGCCTCCGACATACGACGCGGCGCCACGAAAAAGTAGTTTTATTCCTTATTACGGCGCCGAAGAGCAAGCAGCCATTCTTGCCTCTCGTTTTGGCGGCGTACGTTAAAATCACAGGCAAAAAATTGTTTTTTAATCCCATCCGCCTCCTCCCTGCGCTCGGAAAAACACGGCACGGCGTTTCGCCAGGCCACGATCATCCCGTAATTATACTCTCTACGTGGCGGGAGAGTGTTTTTCCAAGAAGGGTTGCTGTGAGACCGTGGTCATAATATGAAAAATTTAAAACTCTACAACGGTAGGCAAATTAGACGTTGCAGCTGCGAATGCTGACACGTTCAGCGAAATCCACTAAAAAGGCAATCTCCAGGTTTCTGAAAGAGTGCTTATTTGATCTAGTTTTAATTTTCATTTGAGTTAGTATTGAATTATAAATAATGAAAATAACACTGTTACTAGGGCAGAAGCACACGTTTATAAAAATATTAAGCAAACCTCAGGATGAATCACAAAAGAATCTCTTTGAAAATTAGATATTACATACTAATTTACTCTTTAATTCAAAAGTTTTTTAAAAAATGTTTTTTTTTCAATCGGTACTCATTGACAGAAATAGTTCTTAGTATAACTTCAAACCGCGACTTTTTCGCATTTTCTTTAATTAATAATCGGTACATTAAGAAATGTTCTATAAGTTAACTTGCAAATTGTTATCACTTTGGTCTTCCAATTTTACCTACTGTTTGTAACGTGTAGTCTGAGACCTCTTGTATGTACCCCACGCATGCATCGCTGTGCTAATGCCGAAAAGGCGGGCCCCGTAGCGTCTCTGGTGAGCAGTGGCTGCAATTTGCATTAAACAGGTGACGGCGGAAGAAAGGCGCCTTACAGAGAGAGAGAGAGAGAGAGAGAGAGAGAGAGAGAGAGAGAGAGAGAGAAGAATCAGAGAAGCTTCTAAGAAGAGCTCTAGGCCGCGCGAATTGCGGAATGCGCATAAAATAGTAAGGTAGATCGCCGAAAGAGCACGCGGGCTGGTGGAGAGCCATCGAGGAAAGATGACGGATGCAAAGGGTGAGGACGTGGTAACAGAAAGACATTCATTAAAAAACAAAACAGTAAACCACGAGGCAAGGAAGAAGGGTTGAATGAAGTGACATGTTTCACCTTCTTGCACGAATCTCCCAACTGTACAATACGCAGTGAAAATACAACCGAGTTGTGCGATTGACAAGTCACTGTCAACACAATATCCCAAAGTGCAATACTGCTGGAAACGTAATGACCCATCACAAGAAGATCAAACACATGTAAGACGAAAAATGAAAAATATTGTTGACTCGTTTGAAATATGAAGCGAATACGCAACTCGCAAACCTTGTACATCTCCATCAAACGTTACTAGCTGCTTAACTGGGAAAATATGCAAAAAGAAGAAGGATACAACTCGGTATTTGTCTCGAAGTAAGAGGAGAGATGTTTCCTGTGCCGAAATCCGAACGACTGAAACTTGTGAACTTCCTATTGCATTCTGGAGCGCTTTCCTACTTCATGGCACGTCCTTCAAAAATTCCACACAATTCTATTTCACGTCACTTATATCTATATTAAAGATTTTGTTTATACATCACAGCTTTTGTGAGTACAATTGTTTCAAATGATTTTGTATAAACTGTTTCTAAAATTAAAAAGCTTTCTGAAGAAATGATCTCAGTATTGCCCGTTTTCAGAAGCGCTTAAAACGACATTTTCTTGAAATAGCGCCAACTTTATCAATGAAAATTTGCATTTAGCACTACATTTTACTTCGGTTACGTCGTATTTCAATTTCATTATTAGAGGACCAAAACTTTAAGAAAGTGAAAAAATAACTTTGAGACGGAAGGACATAGCTGGGAAGTGGATGGAGCAAAACCAAAACAATGCCATATGCCAGAGAATAGAAAAGTAACTAAAACGAGAAAATCTTATCAAGTATGCGGCAGCAGTATTTTATGTGCCCTCTTGGGCCCGCTCATTAGTTAGTCTTTCCATTGCGCAACCCCGAGTTCGATACCCGGCCGAGGCAAATTATAACTTTGCGCTTTCCTTACAAATGTCGCAGTATATATTACTGCGGGATGATGCGAATGCGCACTCTAAGGTTATTAGGAGCAGAATATAAGGGGGTCTCTGTGCTAACCACGAGATCTCCTTACCCCACGGCGAAGAGGCTGCGTCACTCTGGTCGGCCAAGGTCCTTAGGGGGCTGTCGAGCCAAAAGACAGGGCAGTAGTCCACGTAACTTTCTATGTCCGGAAATGGTTCATCCCGAAGACTGTAAAGGGTTAAAACTTCCTTTTAATAGGCACTTGCAAAGCACAAATAAAGCATTAGCATCCAAGAGGGTCGCGACTTGCTTTGAAGCGGAAAGAAGCGCACTCAGCTCCTGAATGCGACCAGAGGCCACATGCTCCCAGATTCGTTCGTCAGCGGGCAGGCCGAGAGGCGAGACTTTCCGTATTTATTCGCCTGCGCTGCCGCCGAGTCCAGGGTGTGTGTGTGTGTGTGTGTGTGTGTGTGTGTGTGTGTCGGGCGGCGGCGTGCCCCGATGCGCTTTTGTCTCGAGCGTTCTATTTCCCTGGCGCGCCTCATCGACACCAGCGCCTTACCTCGCGCTGCCTCGCCTTAAAAGACGGCGCTCCGTCTGCGTGTGTGTAGGGAGGGGGAGGGACGAGTGTGAAACGTTGAACCGCGTCGCAGGAAGAGAAGGGGGAGGGAAGCTGTGTTGCGAGACGCCCGCCAGGCGAGCTGACATCTCTCTCCTCCCTCCCCCCACCACCACCCCCACACACATACGCAGACGTCGCTTTTAACGCCTGCCACAAGCATCGCTCCGCGAAAAGCGTCCTCCGCAGATTCAACACAACAGCAGGCAGCTCTTAGATTATCTATTTGCAATAGATTCTAAAACAAGAATATGTTCCCTTCACGATCAACTTGTAAGTAGATATGTTGACAGCTACTTATTGATAAATAAAAGTAATTGATACACGAAGTCATTTCCACAGAATTTCTACATGTCTACATCCTGTGGCAATGATTTCGTGTATCGATCTAATGTCATCACCTAAATGAATGTAACATTGGTACAATCACAATGCGTTATTTCACCTTATTCGCTATGCATACGCTCGAACCATGCACTGAAAGGTTTCATAAGAAATAATAATGAAACACATTTCAAGCTCTTACGAACTGTATTGCCTTCTAGATCCATAAAAGTTCAGTGGGTGCTGCTATACAGTAGTATGACCTGGTTAAAACACGTTAACGTGAATGCGAATAATTAATTTTTGCGTTTGTCTCACATTCTCACTTTTACTCTATATTAACTGTTTTGGATAGTTTCATTTCATAACACGACAGAAAACGTAATAGTATATCATTGCGTAATATTAATTATGAATTTTTCAATTCATCTTAAACCATATATTTAAAAGAGCACTATTGACAAAAAATATTACTGTGTTCTTTAAAAAAAATACTATATTTTTTCTACACAAAACTACTTTTTGCGTATTCTCTTATTATTTAGAAGTATTTTCATTACAAAACACACGTAATCTAGAGATCTTGGCGCTTTTTGATGATACAAACTAATAAATGAGGTACCATCGCCATCCACGACGAAACTAGACGACGCAACAACGACGAAACATTTTTCCATCAAGGTGAAACGAACCTTCTAGCAGCTGCTATCTCTTCCAGTCGGCAGATATTACATCATAGTTTTATTTATATTCTCAATTCCTCACTTATCAAAACTAAATATAATTGTTAATACAGCCGCAATTGCCTAAGCGTCCCAAGTATATGTTTGAAAATTATTTTTGTAACATATTTTGTCGAGTTTCTTTCAAAACTGTTTATTTTGATTTTTTTTATCAATGCACAAAATTATACCTCTGATTTTCAACAAAAACCTTTTTTTTTACTATTGAATCGACTATTATTCGGAGCTCTATACACAAAAGTGTAAGGTAATGTAACCTAATGACAAAAACAATAAAGCTACAAGACGATAGACCTGCTGACGAGTTAATCTCGACATAAAACTACTTCAAAACTCAAACAAAACTTCTGGAGGGCTTTCAGCGACTTCGGTGGTTTAGCTTCCGTACTCGTTGCTTTTCATCGCTTTAAGTTGTGTCTTGGGCGCGAAGTAAATTGTCTTCTCTTCAAATGAGGATGAATTAAATTGGAACAGTCTTCTGCGCATCTGTTAGGTTTGTGAACAAGAAGGCAGGCGTTGTCTCTTAGCGTAAATAGGCGGAGTCGTGTGGAAATAACTCTAATCCTTTCATGGCAGAGTTAATTTCGCCGCACATTACACTTCTCAGTGTCGTCTCACTTGGCCCCGAAGTGGGTGGACTCTCTCTACCTCCTCCTTTCTTTTACTTTGATTTATTGCTTTCCGTTCGACTGGAGATTTCCGAAGATTTTAAATGTTCAAATAAGGAACATTATCCTCAGGGGAGTGTTGTGAAATCGAAATATAAAATTGAGATGCTGGTCAGAGTGGGGGAAGGGAGGAATAGAACACGGAGCTGCAACATTTTGTGCTCTGAAATTGCCGGGTTGGGCCAGCACTCAGACAACGAAGTCCGTCGAATGATGACAGTCCCTCGCCCAACCCCAGAATTGTCTCCAACTTGTGAGTTGCGAGTGACACTTGTAATACAATACGTAGCGTATTTATACTTTTTTAAATTCCTCCGAAAGGGAAAAACGAAACCTCCGCGAGAGAGCCTGCGACGCCTCACGCCCCCGCTTCACGCCATTCGACTGTTTCGCAGCGCCGACGCCAGCGCTCGGGCCGAGACTTGCTGTTCGTTTCTACAATCGCAATATCCACAAACAGTAACAGCGCACGCTTAGAACGCCAACTAACATATTAGACCTTTTGGTAGGCGACCGTCTTGCTTCTGGCAACACTACTTGTAGTCATCACATCGTGTAAGAAGCGTGGTCTGCGTGTGAATCAGTGTGAACTGTGAAAGACGTGTATAGATATTCTTGAGTACAGTACTTTTATCCAGTTAATGGTTTAATAATAGCTATGATTTAAATTTGTGGAATAGAATATTCTTGTATTAGTAGCAGAGCAACTTTCATACAGAGAAGGTAAGTACTTGTAAAAACTCGTACAGACTTTTAGAAGTTCAGGTTAAGTGAAGTTGCCGTGCACTTCTACTTTGAAATTGCTTTCAACAAAATTCAGCACCTCCAAAGTGGGAAAAAATCGAGGGCATCCGTTATAGTACATTAGAAATTAATTGAGTTGGTTGAATAAATAGGATAAAACTGTGGATAAAATACTCTTGAAGGCAAATGTTTAGTATAAAGGAGGAAGTAGAGTCGGAATTGTTCCTAATGAAGACGAAAATTCGTCAACAGCTTGGGTGTTCATGTTAACTAGAATGATTTCATCCTGCTGGGAATGGTCAAGGTATTTGAAGTTTTGAACTCGTATTAAAATGCCTCATTTGTGCATCTACACTTGTTTTGCCATTTGTTTGGTAAAATAGTGTTCAGAACGATATGTTGCTGTTTTCATTGAAGGTAGATCAATCTGCAATCGTATTTTTTAGTAGTGTCACTATTGCAGTCCATGAGTGTCCACCCATTATACACTGGGACCGAACGCTCTCAAAAGAGACCACACTGGGGTCATCCACATACCAATTGCTTTAGATCAATTCAAAAGATGGTGGTGTTTTATTTTAAAGTCGCATTTTTCAAAATTCAGATACATATAATTGACTTTAAATTTATTACTTTACTTATTGAGAAATTAAAATAAGTTTTATAAAAAGGTTTTTATAAAAACGAAAATATTTTGCACCAATGAGTGACTTATGTCAGACGAAGTCTCGGGAAGAGGCTTGGGACTGGGTCTGGATCGGGCAAGTAAGTACACAGACAACGCCAGAAGCTTCAAATATTTTACATACATTGTTTTGATACTCAACTCCGGATTATATGCAGTTTCATGGAGTTACTCTGCCTAACCAAACTAATAATTAGGCCATTGCGCCGGATAGAGCTGAAAGACCTCGATCTGGCGTTACGTCGCTGCGCAATTTGTCGCAGCTCCCTCTCGTCTCCACAGCGCTCAGACGCGCGCACACAAGTCGTCGTTGATTCTTTTGTGTTCGCTTTACCAGCACCTTCCCAACCGATGGAATCGGGGTAGACCGTCATTAGAATAGTTTTACTGGCGACGGTAAAACTACCTCTGCAACGAGCGCGAAGCCTGGTCCTCTAGAAAGTCTCTACGCATCCCTTGTCAGGGGCTGAAACGAGTTAACCCATCAATGCGTAGAACAACTTATTGAAAGCAGGATTACGCCGCAAGTGCTTAGCGCCCGAATCCGCGCATCAAAACGTATTGATGCGCGCCCGACTGCAGGATGCGAGGCCGCGTCCACGGGGCGGGGCGCTTTTGAATGATTGACCGCCGCCTCGCCCGCTCGCCCCGCCTCGCCCCGCCGCCCCGCCTCGCCCCTCGCCCTCGCCGTCGCTCCCGCCTCGCCGGCCTCGCCCCGCCCGTCGCCCGCCTCGCCCGCCTCGCCCCGCGCTCGCCCCGCTCGCCCGCGCCTCGCCCGCCTGCGCCCCGCCCTCCGCCTCCCGCTCCGCCCCTCGCCCGCGCCCCGCCTCGCCCGCGCCCCGCCCTCGCCCCGCCTCTGCCCCGCCTCGCCGCCGCCTCGCCCCGCCTCGCCTCGCCTCCGCTCGCCCCGCCTCGCCCGCCTCGCCCGCTCGCTCCGCCGCCCCTTCGCTCCTGACTGGCCCGCCATCGCCCCGCCACCCCTTCGGGTGTCAAAGGGCAAACTGCAGCCGTCCCCAGGGCAACATCAATTTACTCTGCTGTCTCTATTACACGGAAACACCATGCACCGCATCGTGGCAAGCATAATTACACAAAGAAACGACTATTTAATTTTAGGCAACAACAAATGTTAATCAACTGGCGAGATATTGTATAAATTATTCATTTCTCTACATGTAATTGAAGTCGAATGCTGATAGAAAATTCAATAAGAACTTTAGTAACATATTCATATTTAGGTCTTAACCAATCAAAAGATAAAATTTTAATATGAATTAAACTTCAGTTTCCATTCGTGCTTGCTTCACTCGTCAATGTGGCAGTGAACATTGCGCCAGTGTGGCAGAAGGGGTGGGTGTGCTTTGTTTTGGAGCCACTTTTCCGCTGAAATCGCTTTGGCCCCGACCTCCATCCCGGGACTCGGGCAACGCACACGCGGGGTCCACCGACACATCGAGCCGTCGAATTCCCTTTACATCGTTGCAAACATTTTTCTCAAGCGTCGATGATTCTCTCGACGGGGCGACTCCTGTATTTGTAAATCTTGTCTTTTATATGAATAACGTAATCTCACACCGCGTTCCACCCAATTGCTCCTCCCATTTTTAGTCTCAGAGCAGCAGAACGGAATTCACGTGTAATCTCTCTGACGACGTAAACGACCGTTGGCGAAACTAAATTGGCAACGATCCCAAAAGCATTATTTCGCGAAAAATATAAAGTGGAACGAATACTTTAAAGCTTAAACATGATTCACGTACGCCGAAAAGAATGATTTTAGCGTCTCTTCGGATACATGCCAAGGCTGCAGCACAACTATATGAAGCAGCACTGCGCGTAATAATTACAGAATATGCGCAGATCAATGTCACTTATTTGAACGGCAATCAAGCAATGGTCGGACGAGTCACTCGCTGGGGAATCCAGAGAACCCTGAGGAAAACGAAACTTTTTGGTCACAGCTATGGTGAATCATAAACATGAACGACGATGTAGCAATGGTAGAACGAGTTACTGACTAGGAAAACTAGAGAACCCTGAGAAAATGAAAAGCAAACCGGTATTGTTCGCCTTAAATTCCTCATGAATCGATAGAGATTCCGGCACCCATAGTGGAAGACATGTAAAGTGACCCCAATAACCCGCTCTCACTATTTGCGCTCTATTTTCAAAAGAAATATTTGTGTTTGAAAGAAGCTCTGTAAAATATATTATAAACGTTACTCGAGTTCTGTATATGTACATATCATTTGTTGCATAATTCGTCAATGATAGTAAATTTCTTGACAAATATAAAGATATTGAAATCATGAATCTAATTCCTGAGGTTGATAGGATTACATAGAAACTCTTGACGCTAATATATTTTGTGTTACAAAAAGGTGCAGAGACTATTACAACCTTCCCTACCCACCTAAGCCTTTTCCTTCATACAAGAGATGAATGATGGAGGGGTCGGTAAATAGTTGAATGAGGCCGACTGAAAGGGAGAACCCAGACAAAATTTGTCATCGACATTTGTTAGAACACTACAAACGTCACATTAAAAGACCGAGATTTAAACAATCGTAAACAGAGGTAGATGATGTACAGTATCGTCACACCATGAGTTTCACTGTGCTTTCCACACCAGAACATATCTGTGTACTATTGGAAGATTGGGTCTGTTATTCAGAACAACTGTCTCGATACTCCACACAAGTTTGCAAGTGTTGTTAGAGATATAGAATTCGATCGTGTAATTTAGATCTCCACGGTAAGCTCTATACGAGATACGTTGGATATTGATCAAATTGTGTAGGGTGCATATTTAGTTGTCGCAGAACACATAGCAGCTAGTAAAGCTCTAGAAAAATGTAATGATATTAAATCATCTTCTTCAAGAATCAATTACCAAGGAATATATCTATTAATCACTTGTGGCACTTATTACCTGTGACTTATAACGTGTCACTTGTGGGAGCAATGAACGTTGACCTTCAAAAGGTCGCTGATACAGCGCTCCTTACAGTGTCTGCATGAAACTGAGCAGGAAGCACTCACTGGCTTAGGACACTTTGGTGAGCTAGTGGTATATTGGTGTTCTGGCGTCATCATAAGATATTTCTTGAGAGAGAGAGAGAGAGACAGAGAGAGAGAGACAGAGAGAGAGACAGAGTGTCTCCCTTTGTCTCTCTTCTGTCCTCTCTCTCCTGTCTCTCTCTCTGTCTACTTCTCTGTTCTTCTCTCTGTCTCTCTCTTGGTCTCTCTCTCTGTCTCTCTCTGTCTCTCTCTCTGTCTCTCTCTGTTCTCTCTCTGTCTCTCTCTGTCTCTCTCTCTGTTCTCTCTCTGGGTCCTCTCTGCTCTCGTCTCTGTCTCTCTCTCTCTCTCTGTCTCTCTCTCTCTCTGTTCTCTCTGTCTCCCTCTGTCTCTCTTGTCTCTCTCTCTCTGTCTCTGCTCTGGGTCTCTCTCTGTCTCTCTCTCTTTTCTCTCTGTCTCTGTCTCTCTGTTTCTCTCTCATCTCTGTCTCTGTCTCTTCTGTCTCTGTCCCTGTCTCTCTGTCTCTCTTCTGTCTCTGCTCTTCTGTCTCTCTTGTCTCTGTCCTCTCTTCTTCTCTTCTTCTCTGTCCTGCTGTCTCTCTCTGTCTCTGCTCTCTCTGTCTCTCTCTCTCTGTCCTCTCTGTCTCTCTCTTTCTCATGTTCTCTCTGTCTCTTGTCTCTCTCTCTCTGTCTCTGTTCTCTCTCTCTCTGTCTCTGTCTCTGTCTCTGTCTGTCTCTGTCTCTCTCTGTCCTTCTGTCTCTCTCTGTCTGCTCTGTCTCTCTTCTGTCTCTGTCTCTCTCTGTCTCTGTCTCTCTCTGTCTCTGTCTCTCTCTGTCTCTGTCCTCTCTCTGTCTCTGTCTTCTCTGTCTCTGTCTCTCTCTGTCTCTGGTCTCTCTCTTGTCTCCTGCTCTCTCTGTCTCTTCTGGTTCTTCTGTCTCTTCTCTGTCGTCTCTCTTCTTCTCCTATCTCTGTCTCTCTGCCTCTGTTCTCTGCTTTCTCTCTGTCTCTCATGGTCCTTTGTCTTTGTCGTCTCATTTCTTTCTCTAGTCTACTGTTTCTCTTCTCTCTGTCCTCTGTTCTCTGTCTCTGTTCTCTGTCTCGTCTGTTTCTCTTCTCTTTCTTCTTCTTTCTTTTCTCTTCCTTCTTCTCTGTCTCTCTGTTTCCTTTCCTTTTCTTTCTCTCTGTCCTCCTCTCTCTCTCCCTCTTTCTCTCTGCCCATTTCCCCTCTCTGTCTCCTCCTCTCCTCCCTTCCCCTCTCTCATGGTTTCTCTCGTTTCTTCTCTCGTGGTCTGTCTCTCTCTCCTCTCGGTCTCTCTCCTCTGTTCTCTTCCTCTCTCTCTGTCTCTCTCGTCTGTCTCTCTCCTCTCTTCCTCTGTTCTTCTCTGTCCTTCTTTCTCTTGTCTCCTCCTCTCTGTCTCTTCCTCTCTGTCTCTCTGTCTCTGTCTTCTCCTCGTTCTCTCTCTCTTCTCCTCCTCTCTTCCTTCTCCTCGTGATCTCCTCTGGTCCTCGTGTCTCCTTGTCATTCTGGGGCCGTCTCTCCTCTCTGTCTCTCTCTCTCTTCCCCTCTCCACTTTCTCTCTTATACTGTCCCCTCGCGTACTCTACGCTTGCCTACGCACACCAGGTATGTAACAAAGTGGCTCCACAAAGGGCCACCCCACCCTTCTTGCCAAACTGGCGCATGTTCACTGCGCACACATTGGACGAGTGAGGCAAGAGAATGGAAACCTGAAGTTTTAATTCTATTAAATTTCTATCTCATTTGAGTTGGTTAAGACTAAATATGAATATGTCTACTAAAGTTCTTATTGACATTTTCTTCAGCAATTTCAGTGAGCTTCAATTAATGCATGCTAGTAGAACGATGAATAATTTAACGAATATATATCGCCAGTTGAGTTTATCTTTGATTGTTGCCTAAAGTTCTGTCAAGATAGTCGTTAGTGTTAGGACGATTATGCTTGAGTATCTACTTGCTTGCTTAAGTCGTCGGTGACACTGGTTTCGTCGTCAATTCAGAGACATGCGAGTAATTGATGATTGTGACCCTGCGGCACAGGCGTTGCAGTTTGCCCTTTGACCCGAAGGGGTGGCGGGGCGATGGCGGGCCAGTCAGAGAGCACAGGTCGGTAGCGAGCGGGCGAGCGGTGCGAGGCGGGGCGATGCGAAGGCGAGGCGGGCGAGGCGGCGGCGAGGCGGGGCGAGGCGGGGGAGGCGCCGTAGGCGGGGCCGAGGCGGTGGCGAAGGGCGAGGCGAGGCGGGGACGCAGGGCGGGACGAGGCCGGGCGAGCGGGGCAGCGCGGGGCAAGAGGCGGCGCGAGGCTCGGCGGGCGAGGCGGGGTCACAGAGGCCTGGGGCGGGTGGCGAGGCGTTGGGGCGCAGGCGGGGCGAGGCGGGCGACGGCGGGAGGCGGGCGAGGCAGGGGGGCGAGGCGGGGCGAGGCGGGCGAGGCCGGCGAGCGAGAGGTCAATCATTCAAAAGCGCCCCGCACCCCGTGGGCACGCGGCCTCGGCAATCCTGCAGTCGGTCGCGCGCATCAATACGTTTTGATAGCGCGGATTCGGGCGCTTAATGCACTTGCGGGTATCTGCTTTTCAATAAAATTGTCATACGCATTGGACTGGGTTAACTCGTTTCAGCCCCTGGACAAGGGATGCGTAGAGTGACTTTCTAGAGGACCAGGCTTCGCGCTCGTTGCAGAGGTAGTTTTATCGTCGCCGAGTAAAACTATTCTTAACTGACGGTCCTACCCCGATGCCCATCGGTTGGGAAGGTCGCTGGTAAAGCGGAACACAAAAGAAATCAACTGACGACTTGTGTGCGCGCGTCTGAGCGCTGGTGGGAGACGAGAGGGAGCTGCGACAAAATTGCGCAGCGACGTAACGCGCAGATCCAGAGCGTCCTTTCAGCTCTATGCCGGCGCAATGGCCTAATTATTAGCTTTGGTTAGGCAGAGTGAACTCCATGAACTGCATATAATCGAAGTTGAGTATCAAAACAATGTATGTAAATAATATTTGAAGCTTCTGGCGTGTCCTGTGTGACTTAATGCCCGATCCGACCCAGTCCCAAGCCTTTCCGAGACTTCTGTCTGACATAAGTCACTCATTGGTGCAAAATATTTTCATCGTTTTTATAAAAGACTTTTTATAAAACTTATTTTAATTTCTCAATAAGTAAGTAATAAATTTAAAGTCAATTATTATGTATCTGAATTTTGAAAAATGCTGACTCTAATAGAAAAACCACCATCTTTTGAAGTTGGATCTAAAGCAATTGGTATGGTGGATGAAACCCCACGTGTGGTCTCTTTTGAAGCGTTCGGTCCCATGTGCTGAATAATGGAGTGGACACGTCATGAGACTGCAATAGGACACTACTAAAAAATACCGATTGGCAGATTGATCTACCTTCAAATGAAACAGTCAACATATCGTTCTGAACACTGATTTTACCAAACAAATGCGAAAACAAGTGGTGTGCACAAATAGGCATTTTTAATACGAGTTCAAAAACTTCAAATACCTTGACCCAGATTCCCAGGCAGGATGAAATTCATAACATCAGTTAACATTGAACAACCCAAGCTGTTGAACGAATTTTCCGTCTTCATCTTAGGAACAATTCGACCTACTTCCTCTTTACTAAAACATTTGCCTTACAAGAGTATTTATCCACAGTTTTAAATTCCTTATTTTTAATTTTACCCAACTTTTTCAAAATTATTTTAACAATGTACTTATAACGGATGCCCCTCGATTTTTTTCCACTTTGGAGGTGCTGAATTTTGGTTGAAAGCAATTTCAAAGTAGAAGTGCACGGCAACTCCACTTAACTGACTTCCTAAACGTTCTGCTACGAGTTTTTAACCAAGTACTTTACCTTCTGCTAGAAAGTTGCTCTGCTAGCATATACAAGAATATTCTATTCCACAAATTTAAATCCATTAGCTTATTATTAAACCATTAACTGGATAAAAGTATGTACTCAAGAATATATCCTATACACACGCCTTTCACAGTTCCTCACACTGATTTCACACGCAGACACGCTTCTTACACGATGTGATGACTTACAAAGAGTGTTGCCAGAGCAGACGGTCGCGCTACCAAAAGGGTCTAATATGTTAGTTGGCGTTTCTAAGCGTGCGCCTGTACTGTTTGTGGATATATGCGATTGTTAGAAACGAACAGCAAGTCTTGCGCCAGGCGCTGGCGTCGGTCGCTGCGAAACAGTCGAATGGCGTGAAGCGGGGTGTGCGGTGAGGCGTTCGCCAGGTCTCCTCGCGGGAGTTTCGGTTTTTCCCTTTCGGAGGAATTTGAAATAAATAATAAATACGCGTACGTATTGTATTACAAGGTCACTCGGCAACCACAAGTTGGAGACAATTCTGGGGTTGGGCGAGGGACTTCGATCATTCGAACGGGACGTCGTTTGCTGAAACAGTGCTGGCCCACCGGCCCAATTGTCAGAGCACAAAATGTTGCAGCTCCGTGTTCCTATTCCTCCCTTCCCCCACTCTGGACCAGCATCTCTAATTTTATATTTCTCGATTTCACCAACACTCCCCTGAGGATATATGCTTTCCTATAGTTTGAAACATTTAAAATCTTCGAAATCTCCAGTCGGAACGGAAAGCAATAATCAACAGTAATAGAAGAGGAGGGAGCGTAGAGAGAGTCCCCACCCATTCGGGCGCCAAGTGAGACAGACACTGAGAAGGTGTAATGTGCGGACGGCGAAAGTTAACGTCTGCCATGAAGAGGATAAGAGTTATTTCCACACGAGACTCGCCTATTTACGCTAAGGAGACAACGCCGTGCCTCTTGTTATCAAGGAAGCCTAACAGGCATGCGCAGAGAGAGCTGGTGCCCAATTTGAATTCCTCATTTGAGAGAGACAATTACTTTGCGCCCAAGACAACCCATACTGTAAGAGCGAGAAAAGGACAACTGAGTACGGAAAGCTAAACCACGAGAGTAGTCGCTGAAGAGCCGCTCCACAGAAGTTTTGTGGAGTTTTGAATGTACGTGTTTATGTCGAAGTTATAGACTTCGTCATGCTAGAGCTAGAGTGCTTGCGTGCTGTAGCTGGGGTATTGTTTTTTGTCAGTATACATACCTTACAACTTTTGTGTATAGAGCTCCGAATAATAGTCGATTCAGAGTAGTAAAAAAAAAGTTTTTTGTTGAAAAATCACGAGGTATAATAATTTTGTGGCATTGATAAAAAAATTCAAAATAAACAGTTTGAAAGGAACTCGACAAAATATGTTACAAAAAATAAATTTCAAACAATACATTGGGACGCTTAGGCAATTGTCGGCTGGTATTAACAATTTATATTTAGTTTTGATAAGTGAGGAATCTGAGAATATAAATAAAAACTATGATGTAATATCTGCGACTGGAAAGAGATAGCAGCTGCTAGAAGGTTCTGTTTCAACCCTTGATGGTAAAATGTTTCGTCGTGTGGGGCGTCGTCTAGTTCGTCTGTGGATGCGATCGGTACCTGTCATTTTATTAAGTTTGTGATCATCAACAAAAGCGCCATAGATCTCTACGATTACGTGTGTTTGGTAATTGAAAAATACTTCTAAATAATAAGAGAATACGCAAAAAGTAAGTTTTGTGTTAGAAAAATATAGTATTTTTTTTAAAAGAAGCACAGTATACTTTTTTGGTCATATAGTGCTCCTTTTAAATATATGGTTTAAGATGAATGTGAAAAATTCATAATAAATACCAATGATATACTATTACGTTTTCTTGTCGTGTTATGAAATGAAACCTATCCAAAACAGTTAATATAGAGTAAAAGTGAGAAACTGTGTCAGCACAAAACGGCAAAAATTAATTACTTCGCATTCACGTTAACGTGTTTTAACCAGTCATACTACTCTGGTATAGCAGCTACCCACCTGAACTTTTTAATGGATCTAGAAGCGGCAATACAGTTCGTAAGAAGCTTGAATGTGTTTCATTATTATTTCTTATGAAACTTTCAGTTGCATGGTTCGAGCGTCATTGCATAGCGCAAATAAGGTAAATAACGACATTGTGATTTGTACCAATGTTACATATCATTTATGGTGATGACATCTAATCGATACACGAAATCATTTGCCACAAGGATGTAGACATGTGTAGAAATTCTGTGGAAATGACTTCGTCTGTCATCATTACTTTTATTTTATCAAATAAGTAGCCTGTCAACATATCTAACTTACAGGTTGATCGTGAAGCGGAACATATTCTTGTTTAGAATCTATTTCAAATAGATAATCTAAGAGCTGCCTGCTGTGGTTGACATTGCCGGAGGACGCCTTTTCGCGGAGCGATGCTCTTGGCAGGCGTTAAAAGCGACGTCTGCGTATGTGTTGGTGGGTGCGTGGGGGAGGGAGGGAGGAAGAGACATGTCAGCTCGCCTGGCGGGCGTCTCGCAACACAGCTTCCCTCCCTTCTCTTCCTGCGAACGCGGTTCAACGTTCTCACACTCGTCCCTCCCCTCCCTACACAACGCAGACCGGAGCGCCGTCTTTAAGGCGACAGGCAGCGCGAGTAAGGCGCTGGTGCTCGATGAGGCGCGCCAGGGAAATACAGAAACGCTCGCAGACCTAAAAGCGCAGCTCGGGGCACGCGCCGCGCCGAACCACACCACACACACACACACACGACACACACACACACCCTGGACTCGGCCGGCAGCGCAGGCGAAATAAATACGCGAAAGTTCTCGCCTCCTCGGCCTGCCCGCTCGCGAACGAATCTGGGAGCACTGTGGCTCTGCGTCGCATTCAGGAGCTGAGTGCGCTTTTTTCCGCTTCAAAGCAAGTCGCGACCCTCTTGGATGCTAATGCTTTTATTTGTGCTGATTGCAAGTGCTATTTAAAGGAAGTTTTTAACCCTTTATCCAGTCTTCAGGAAAAGATGAGGAGATGAAGACTGTAAGGGTTAAAACTTCCTTTTAAAATAAGGCACTTGCAAAGTCGAACAAATAGCATTAGCAAATCAAGAGGGTCGCGGCACTTTGCTTGGAAGCGGAAAGAAGCGCACTCAGCTCCTGACTGGCGAACCAGAGGCCACATGCTCCCAGATTCGTTCGTCAGCGGGAGGCCGAGAGAGGCGAGACCTTTTCCGTATTTATTCGCCTGCGCTGCCGCCGAGTCCGGGTGTGTGTTGGTGGTGTGTGTGGTGTGTTGTGTTGTGTGTGTGTCGGGCGGACGGCGTGCCCCGATGCGCTTTTGTCTCGAGCGTTCTATTTCCGCTGGCGTTCGTGCCTCATCGACACAGCGCCTTACTCGTCGGCTGCCTCGCCTTGAAAAGAACGGCGCTAGTTGCGTGTGTTGTGGGAGGGGGAGGGACCGAGTGTGAAACGGTTTGACACGCGCGTCGCAGGATACGAAGAAGGGCGAGGAAGCTGTGTTGCGAGACGCCGCCAGGCGAGCTGACATCTCTCTCCTCCTCCTAACCGTCGGCCCCCCCACCACAACCCCACACACACTACGCAGACAGTCGCTTCTATAAGCCTGCCACAAGGCATCGGCTCCGGCGAAAAGCGTCCCTCCGCAGAATTCAACACAACAAGAGGGAGCTCTTAGATTATTCTATTTTGCAATAGAATTCCTAAAACGCAAGAATTGTCCTTCACGATCACTTGTAAGTAGAGTATGTTGACAGCTACTTATTGATTAATAAAAGTAATTGATACACGAAGCTCATTTCCACAGAATTTACTAATGTCTACATCCTGTGGAATGATTCGTGTTCGATCTAATGGTATCACCTAAATGAATCGTCTAACATTGGTACAATCACAAATGCGTTATTACCTTATTTCGCTATGCATAGCTCGACGCCGCACTGAAAAGGTTTCATAAGAAAATCAATAATGAAACACATTTCAAGCTCTACCGAACTGTATTGGCCTTCTAGATACCATAAAAGTTTCAGTGGGTGCCTCTATACAGTAGTATGACCTGGTTAAAACACTGTAAGTGAATGCGATAATTAATTTTTTGCGTTGTCTCACATTCTCACTTTTACTCTATATGTTAACTGTGTTTTGGATTAGTTTCATTTCATAACACGAGAGAAAACGTAATAGTATATCATTGCGTAATATTAATTATGAATTTTTCAATTCATCTTAACCACTATATTTAAAAGAAGCACTATTGACAAAAACAATATTACTGTGGGTTTCTTTAAAAAAATCTATATTTTCTACACAAAACTACTTTTTTGCGGTATTCTCTTATTATTTAGAAGTATTTTCATTACAAAACCACGTAATCTAACGAGATTTTGGCGCTTTTTGATGTGATACAAACTAATAAATGAAGACCATCGCCATCCACGGACGAAACTAGACGACGCAAACACGACCGACACATTTTTCATCAAGGTGAAACGAACCTGTGTAGCTGCTATCTCTTCCAGTCGGCAGATATTACATCATAGTTTTTATTTATATTCTCAATTCCTCACTTATCAAACTAAATGAATCGAATTGTTTAATACAGCGCAATTGCTAAGCGTCCCAAGTATATGTTTGGAAAATTATTTTTGTAACATACTTTTGTCGAGGGTTGCCTTTCAAAACTGTTTATTTTGGATTTTTTTATCATGCAACAAAATATACCTCTGATTTTCACAAAAACCTTTTTTTTAGCATTATTGAATCGAGCTATTATTCGAGGCTCTATACACAAAAGTGTAAGTAATAGTAACCTAATGACAAAAACAATAAAGCTACAGAGACGATCTAGACCTGCTTGACGTAGTTAATCTCGACATAAAACTACTTCAAAACTTCAACAAAACTTCTGGAGGGCTTTTCAGCGACTCGGTGGTTTAGCTTCCGGTACTGTTGCTTTTCACGCTTTAAGTTGTGTCCTTGGGCGCGAAAGTAAAATTGTCTTCTGCTTCAAATGAGGTGAATTTAATTGGAAGCAGTCTTCTGCGCATTGTTTTAGGTTTGTGAACACGAAGGCAGGCGTTGTCTCTTTAGCGTAAATAGGCGGAGGTCGTGTGGAAATAGCTCTAATCCTTTCATGGCAGAGTGTTAATTTCGGCCGCACATTACACTCTCAGTGTCGCTCTCACTTGCCCGAAGTGGGCTTGGAACTCTCTCTACTCCCTCTTTTTTACTTTTGATTTATTGCTTTCCGTTCGATCTGGAGATTTTCGCGAAGATTTTAAAATGTTCAAATAAGGAACATTATCTCAGGGGAGTGTTGTGAAATCGGACTATAAAATTGAGATGCTGGTCAGAGTGGGGAAGGGAGAAATAGAACCGGAGCTGCAACATTTTTGTGCTGCTCGAATTGGCCGGGTTGGGGCCAGCACTTCAGACAACGAAGTCCGTCGAATGCATGGACAGTCCCTCGCCCCAACCCCAGAATTGTCTCCAACTTGGTGAGTTGCGAGTGACAACTTGTAATACAATACGTAGGCGTATTTATACTTTTTTAATTCGCTCCGAACGGGGGGAAAAACGAAACCTCCGGCGAGACGAGCCTGCGACCTCACGCCCCGGCTTACGCCATTCGACTGGTTTCGCAGCGCGACGCCAGCCTCGGGCCGAGACTTGTCTGTTCGTTTTAAGCAATCGCATATACACAAACAGTAACGCGCACGCTCTCAGAACGCCAACTATACAATATTAGACATTTTGGTAGGCGACCGTCTTGGCTTCTGGCAACACTACTTGTAGTCATCAACATCGTGTAAGAAGGTGGTTGCGTGTGAATCAGTGTGAACTGTGAAAGACGTTGTATAAGATATTCTTGAGGTACAGTACTTTTATCCTCCAGTTAATGGTTTTAAATAAATAGCTATGATAAATTTGTGGAATGAATAATTCTTGTATTAGTAGGAGGGCAACTTTCATTAAGAGAAGGTAAGTACTTGTAAAAAATCGTACAGACTTTTTAGAAGTTCAGGTGTTAAGTGAATGTTGCCGTGCAAGCGTTACTACTTTGAAATTGGCTTTCAACTAAACTTAGCACTCCAAAGTGGGAAAAATCGAGGCATCCGTTATATAGTACATTAGAAATTATTGAGTTGGTTGAATAAATAGGATAAAACTGTGGGATAAAATACTCTTGGAATGGGCAAATGTTTAGTATAAAGGAGGAAGTAGAGTCGAATTGTTCCTAATGAGAACGAAATTCGTCAACAGCTGGGTGTTTCATGTTTAACTAGAATGATTTCATCCCTGCTGGGAATGGTCGGTATTTGGAAGTGTTATTGAACTGCGTTATTAAAATGCATCATTTGTGCTCTACACTTGTTTTGCCATTTGTTTGGTAAAATAGTGTTTCAGACGATTATGTGCTTGTTTTTCATTGAAGGGTAGGATCAAATCTGCAATGTATTTTCTTAGTAGTGTCACTATTGCAGTTCCGAGAGTGTCCACCCATTATACACGGGGACCGAACGCTGCTCAAAAGAGACGCACACTGGGGTCATCCAACATACCAATTCTTTAGAATCCAATTACAAGAAAAGATGTGGTGTTTTATTTTAAAGTCGCATTTTTTCAAAATTTCAGCATTAGACATATAATTGCTTTAAATTTCTTCTCTACTTATTGAGAAATTAAAAATAGTTTATAAAAAGGTTTTTTATAAAAACCGAAAATATTTGTGCACCGAATGAGTGACTTATGTCAGACGAATGTTCTCGGGAAGAGCTTGGGACTGGGTCCTGATCGGGGCAGTAAGTTACACAGACAACGCCAGAAGCTTCAAATATTATTACATCACATTGTTTTTGATAGCTCAACTAGTGATTTTATGCAGTTTCATCGGAGTTACTACTGCTACCAACTAATAAATTTAGGCCATTGCGCCGGGATAGGGAGCTGAAGGACCGTCGATCTGGCGTTAACGGGGGTCGCTGCGCAATTGTCCGCGCTCCTCTCGTCTCCACAGCGCTCAGACCGTCGCGCAAACACAAGTCGTCAGTTTGATTCTTTTGTGTTCGCTTTACAGCACCTCAATCCGATGAATGCGGTAGACCCGTCACTTGAGAAATAGTTTTACTGGCGACGGTAAAACTACCTCTGCAACGAGGCGCGAAGCCTGGGTCCTCTAGAAGCTCTACGCATCCTTGTCCAGGGGCTGAAAACCGAGTTACTCCATCCAATGCGTAGACATAATTATTGAAGCAGATTACCACGCGGCAAGTGCATTAGCGGGCCCGAATCCGGCGCATCAAAAAGGTCATTGATGCGCGCCGATTGAAAGGATGCCGAGGGCTGCGCACGCGTGCGTGCACCAGGGGGCGGGGCGCTTTTGAATGATTGACCGCGCCACCGCCGTCGGCCCCGCCTCGCCACCGCCGCCCCGCTGCTGCCCCGCCTCGGCCCGCTCGCCCCGCCTCGCCGGCTCGCCTCCCGTCCTCGCCCCGCCTCGCCCGCTCGCCCGCCTCGCCGCGCTGCCCCGCCTCGCCCCGCCTCGCCGCACTCGCCCCGCCTGCCCCGCTCGCCCCCGCCTCGCCCCGCTCGCCCGCCTCGCCCGCCTCGCCCCGCCTCGCCGCCTCGCCCCGCCTCGCCCCGCCTCGCCCCGCCTCGCCCCGCCTCGCCGCCCTCGCCCCGCCTCGCCCCGCCTCGCCCCGCCTCGCCCCGCACCCTTTCGGGTGTCCAAAGGGCAAACTGCAGCCGTCCCAGGGCAACATCCAATTTTACTCTGGCTGTCCTCTATTACACGGAACACCATGCACGCATCGTGGGCAAGACATAAATTACACAATAGAAACGACTATTTTATTTAGGCAACACAAATGTTTAATCAACTTGGCGAGATAATTGGTATAAATTCATTCATTTCTCTAACATGTAT